>SNVD02000502.1:0-13478 GCA_013180625.2 Boswellia sacra
ATGGTTTTGCAGGAGAGGATCCTATCAAATACCTCAGAGAATTTCATGTGGTATGCTCAAGTATGAAGCCAACTGGCGTGTCTGAGGAGCAAATAAAAATGAGAGCTTTTCCATTCTCATTAGCAGATTCGGCGAACGAGTGGCTATACATTTCGCCATCGGGTTAACATTACCACGTGGAATGAGATAAGTAAACTCTTTTTAGAGAACTACTTTCCCACTTCGAAAGTTATAAACATTAAAAAAGATATTAGTGGCATTCGACAACACAATGGAGAATCACTTCATGAATATTGGGAGAGATTTAGAAGGTGATGTGCTAGCTGTCCAAACCATCAAATTAGTGATGGACTCCTAATTCAATATTTCTATGAGGGTCTCCTACCAATGGAAAGGAGTATCATTGATGCTGCTAGTGGTGGAGCACTGGTTAATAAAGCACCGAATGTTGCAAGACGTTTGATTAGCGACATGGCAACAAACTCCCAACAATTCAGCGGCCAATTTGAGCCACAACTACCAAGGAGAGTAAATGAGGTAAGTACCCCAAACATTGAACAACAACTTTCTGAGCTTACCTCTCTTGTAAAAAAATGGCTGTAGGACATATGCATCAATCTTATGTATGTGGAGTATATTCTACCACGGAGCATCCAACCCACATGTGTCCAACTTTGCAAGAAGGAGATACGGAACAAGCCAATGCCATGGGTGGATTTCTAGGACAACCAGGCCAAAGTTACAGTAATCATCAACCAATCACTCCAAATGCCATACCAAATCAGCCACCAGGTTTCAATCAATCAAGAGTGCAGCAATAATTTCAAATGGAACCACAACCAGCACCACAACTAGCTCCACAAAACTCAGGTATGGATCTCCAGGACATTGTTAAAGTACTTGCTACTAACACAATGCAATTTCAGCAGGAAACTAGGGCAAGTATCCAAAACCTGGAAAATCAAATGGGACAATGGGCTACTAACATGAGCAAATTCGAGAGCAAGAGCTTAGAAAAATTACCTTCTCAGACAGTGATCAATCCAAGAGAGAATGCTAGTGCAATCACTTTGAGAAGTGGAAAGCAATTACAAGTCCCACAAAAAAAGTCACAAGCTAATGAACGGGGATGACACACTTCCACCATGAACAAACATCATCTTATAAGTAGACATTAAAACTTTTTTTTTTTCAAAAATTCTTCGATTATGTTACTCCTCCACCTTTTCCTAGCATGATTAGCAAAAACAAAAGAAGGGAGGAACAAGAACAGGAAATCTTGGAAACTTTTCCGCAAGATCGAGGTAAAAATATACCACTTCTGGATGCTATAAGCAAGTAACCTCGTTATGCAAAATTTCTCAAGAGTTATGCACCAACAAGAGAAAGTTGAAGGGAAATGAGAAGTAAGCGTGGGGGAAAATGTTTCAGCTGTACTACAAAGAAAAATTCCTCCGAAATGCAAAGATCCAGGTACGTTCACCATTCCATGCACCATTGGTAGAACCAAGTTTCAAAGAGCTAGGTTAGATTTAGGAGCATCTATTAATATCATGCCATATTCTATTTATGCTTCTTAAAATCTTGGACCTCTTGCGGAAACTGGTATTACCATTCAACTTGCTGATCGTTCTAAAGCATATCCCAAGGGTGTTGTGGAAGATGTGCTTGTGCAGGTAAATCAATTGGTTTTCCCAGCAGACTTCTATGTTCTTGAAATGGAGGATGAGACATCTCCTAATCCAACACCAATTCTTTTGGGGAGACCATTCTTGACAACTGCTCGAACTAAGATTGATGTTCATGATGGCACTCTCACCATGGACTTCGATGGCGAGGTGATTCGTTTCAATATTTTTGAGACAATGAGGTACCCTAGTGACTTGCATTCTGTTTTTGCAGTTAATGTTATCGATTCTTTGCCACAACAACATTTTGAGTTAACTCACAAGGATGGATTAGAAGTGGTTTTTAGTGAGCACATCGATTAGAAAATCATTCCCCGGCAACGGCGCCAAAAACTTGATGCGTTCGAAACTAGCAAGTATACTAGTCGCACAAGTAATAAAGTGATAAGTAAGATATCGTTCCCACGAGGATTGATTCTAATTGAATTTGTTATTTCCAGCAACAATAAACTAAACAGGGGGGGATTTTTGTTGAATGCTTTACTAAATGAAATAAGAATGCAAGGAAAGAATAACAAAACAGAAAGTAAATTTGAATGAAAAATCAATGGGAGAAAGCTGGTTAAGGGATCATTCTCTACCACAAGATATGCATTTGCGAATTAATTGTAGAATTGTCATCTAATTACAGCATTGAAGTTATCAACCGTAGATAATAACAAGCTCTATTACCCAATCTTTCCTTACTTTGTTGTTAAATAAAACAAGCTCTTTATTTAATCTCTATCCATTAAACAACCTAGAACAAGCTCTCTGAGTTTAATTCAATGGATGCATTATGTTAAGAAAGATAGGTTGATCTAAGCAATAGACACACAAGCTCGGATTATTTAACTTAGGTTATATTCTCCAATTGTAATCTCTGATCACAATTTTGCTACTAATGATTAGAAATTCAAGACAATTACGGATCAAGATTTCTAGTCGAGCAATAAATCACAACCAGATTATATTCAGTTGGCCACTCAAATACAATCCGCAAGCAATCATAAGCATTAAATATGGGAGAATACAAGCAACTTCAATTAGAGAATTGGATAACAATTCCTTACACAATCAACTTACAAAAACCATATCAGGGGCTTTGAAATCACCCTCAACCAATCCAGATTCAGTTACACATGTTTAAGAACGTGGTAAATACAATACAACATGGAGACATTCCAGAAAATGAAAGGGAAGGTGAAAACTTAGCAAATTTGATGTAATTCTCTTTGGATTGTAGTTCTTCCTCTTTCCAAGCTTCCTTTATCCTTCAAGAACTCCAGGAGATGAAAGAATTCCAGCTCTGCAGCCTCTACCACGTTCTCCCCTCTTCCAGTTATGAAAATAAAACCCTAAAATGTGTTTAAATACTCTGCTACAGTGACTTGCTACAGTGCCCCGTATTATACATGCTACAGTGACTTGTGGAATTATATTTCTATACATCTCACACTGTTTTGATTACAACTTTTGGTCACTGAATGGATTTATAAACCGTAAATTTCTCCAGAAAATAGACTTCGAGAGCTTTCCAACGGTATATAACATGTCATAGGGTTCATTGTATATCAATACAATTAAATCCGAGAAGATCACTGACTAGCAGAGGTGAAAATGAAGGGTTTTACTCAATTTTTGTGCAAGTTGCTCCAAAACTCCTACAAACATCAAAACCACGCAAAAACATAAAAATACCAAGGAATATAGCAAAGAAACATGGACAAATTGATATGAAAGTAATACATAAATAGACCCCTATCAAATTCCCCCACACTTAGACTTTGCTAGTCCTCGAGCAACTACGACAATATGAAATAAAACTAAACCGAAACAGAATCAACAAAAAATTAAAACCCACAAATGCTTCATCTTGCAAATAGGCCTCAAAGATTGTACTTAATTATAACCCAAGGAAAATTCAAAATAATGCACTTGATCAAGAATTTTATCTTAAAGATTAGTTTCGCTTCATTTCAATTCCTCAAGTGTGTGTGTGTAGAGCCATTCTCACCTAATCACTTGTAACCCGGATGAGTTTATGCATAAAAATGAATCATATTTAATATTGAAGATGTGTGTATAAATGAACTCCATCGGCCTGCTTTTCAAGTCACTCTCCACTAATGTAGACATGCACAACACCAAGGATCAAGTAGGACTTTATTAAGCTTGTAACGTTTGGCTTGGGTGAAGGTATGATAAAGGATAATAATTGGCTCAAATCACCCACAAACACATAAATCATTCAAGACTATGTAGAGCTCAACCCTATAACACAACTTTATTTTAATTCACCAGGTTACTCCCCCAAACTTATTTAGAACACTCAATCTTCTTTTCTTTTCTCTTCTCTTCTTTTTCTTTTTTTTGTAGAAAACAAAAGAAACTACACCCCCACACTTTGTTGTTTCATTGTTTTTAAGAACAACCAAGGGTATAGAACTCTTTTTCTTTTCTTTTTCTTTTCTTTTTTTTTGACTGCAATTCCACTCCCCCACACTTAAACAATACATTGTCCTCAATGTTTAAGTACGTGGAAGATAAGTACAGATTTTTTTCTTTGTTTTTTTTTTTTTTACAAACATAATAAAACTCACTTGCATTACTCATGGCACAATCCAATCTCCTCTAACTTCCCAAAACCAGAACATAGCTCAAAATGTAATTGCGAATGATTTACATGCTCATAGGTAAGGGATAAACTGTTTGGAACAAATTCAATTAAGGTTAAGAAATCTTTTAGTGAGTTAACAAAGAAAAAGGTTTACAGAGGCTCAAAGGGGTAACTAGGGATCATTTTAGTCAAGGTTGGCTCTTAAGGCTTAAACGATCCAAAGATGGCCTAAATCATTTCCCTAATGTTGCACAGTCTAGGATTTCGCCTCGAGTGACCATCAAACAAGTTCTAGAATTCATTAAAATCTGAAGAAACACTTAAATTACATAAACTTTCTCCAAGTAAACAAATAACTCAGTGATAATGGCTCGGTGCTCAATTTTGTGCAAGGAATCAAAGGTAAAAGCAAAAGCTAATTAACATTTCAAGCACACAGATCTATGCATCATTTATCATTTTCCAAGAGTTATTCTCAATTCAATCATTGCCTTATCATTGGCCCATAAAATGCAAGAGAAGAGGTACGTGGCATTGTTACACGTGAGTCAAGATTGTATATTTCAACAATCCTTAGGACCAGTAGCCCGCAGACTTAAGGTTTCCAGCCTATATACCTTTATTATGAAAGAACAAAACAAGATACAAGACACTTCAAACAAACATGAAATAAACAAACTAAAGATTTATGTCGAGAGAATGCGTTTCAAGGGTTAAAGAAAACCCCATATTCTGCCCTTCTCAACTTTTTTCCACAATTTTTTTTTAATCGAAACTGATAAAGACAAAAAACACATAACAACTTCTAAATTACATAAAACTAAACTTACTCATACAATAACAAAGTCCCCAACAACCAGCAAACAAAAACAAGTCAGTTAGAAATGGGTCTAACACCAACGTTTAAAAGTTAGCCTCCTTATTCCGCCATTATAGCTTAAAGCGATCCTCCTGCGTTCAAGGGCTCTCCCCTTTTTAAGCCACCACTCTACACCCCCCCGACTTCGACATTTTACCTGGGGAGGACCGAAACACCCGACCCCCTCCCCATACACTCCCCAT
This sequence comes from Boswellia sacra, assembly GCA_013180625.2. NCBI lineage: Eukaryota > Viridiplantae > Streptophyta > Magnoliopsida > Sapindales > Burseraceae > Boswellia > Boswellia sacra. The sequence continues at coordinate 5,350 of SNVD02000502.1, forward strand.
GACAACAACTTCCAACTATATCCCCACATCACCCGAAAGCAAACAAAAACGAAGCAAACCAGCAAATAGAGATTACAGATGGAGTGTTAAATCCAGTTTACGCCTCTTATTGCCTTCTCCAAACCAATCAATCCGAGCTGTTGTTGAATCAGGCGAATAGACGAATTCTTGTAATTTGTCAATTAACTCCCCTGCAGTTGAAGCTGTAACCAGGATTTGCCTCGCCGACTGTGAGATGAAGTTTTTTCTACTGCTTGATCAAGAAAAGACAACAAACCATCAAAAAAATTATTGACATTTAACAAACCAATGGGTTTTTTATGGATGTTGAGCTGTGCCCAAGAGGTGATTTGAAATATCTCCTCTAATGTGCCATAACCACCGGGTAAAGCTATAAATGCATCGGACTTAACAACCATATGTGCAATACGCTCCTGCATGCTAGAGACTTGTAACTCTTCCCCGATTGTGTTGCCTACGATATCTCGTACAGCTAATGGTTTAGGGATAATGCCAAGAACTTTGCTCCCGCCTAGGATTGCAGCTGTTGACACATACCCCATTAACCCAAGACTACCCCCTCCATAAATCAAATGAATACCCCTCGCAGCTAATGTCCTACCAAGATCAAGAGCTGCTGTTGTAAACTCTCCATCTCTACCAAATTGCGATCCGCAAAATACGCATATATTGCGGAATCGCCGAATTGGTGTTTTCTCCAGATCTACAAGTGCTCTAATCTTGTGTAAGACACGTTAGATATTATGCTTTCAATTGCAAGACAGGTTATGGAATGACATATGAAAATATGCAGAATGTATATATACACCCATAAAACTCTCAAATTTTGACACATGGGGACATACTTTCGGTGGGGGTTGCTCGATGCAGATTTATCGCCCCAAGATTTGAAAAAATGAGATATGCTTTCGGCGAGGTTTGACAAAACCTACACACTTGTCTCCCACGTGAAGCATGAAAAATGGAAATACACTTTCGGCGGGGTTTGACAAAACCGTCACACTTATCTTCCACGTGAAGCATGAAAAGTAGAGATATACTTTCGGCGAAGGTTGACAAAACCTCCACACTCGTCTCCACGTGTGTGTATGACATGGGGTAGTCATATGGTTTGTCAAAAGAAAACTTGAAATTAAAACAAACAAAATCAACAAACAACAAAAACACAAAAACAACATTGATAATCAGATCAAACGAAACAAGAAAAAAATTCTACAACAACAACACACATTCAAATATACAAGTAGTTGTGATTGTGGCTCACATCTTTCTCTGGTTTTACGTCCAGTAACGGCTGAAACGCCTTCTATGAGTCGGGGATTTGCTTCCCATCCAGTTTTTTTATAAACTGGCAAACAGGGTCGTTTTTAGTCAGATTCCCTAGACTATAACATTGCAATTCATCACGAAATTGTGTCCATAGATTAAGCAATTCACGCTGAACAGTCCACAAGAATGTGACTCGAGAGTTAACAAAACATTATCCAGCGACTCATTACTCAAACCATTCTTAATACATGAACGTTTATCTTCTCTATTCCTGGACGCAAAACCTAATGAACGACAAGTCTGGTTACAATTACATCTAGCACATTTATAACATACTTGTAACCTTTTCGCTCTTCGCCTCTTGGCGTAGTAGCTCTTTCCTAGACCAGGCATGTATTTTGCGAGTTTTATGTCCGGCTCACCGGACAATCTCACCTTGGCTTCGATAAGCCATCGGATATCAGCAGGCACATTTAGGAGCATCAATGCCCAAAGTCTAGTCATCCGTACTTATAAATTTTAAACACAGCATTTTGAGGAAGTGAAGGGAAATATTTACGAAGGTTCGATAGAAAGATATCAGCATCCATTGAAGAGAAGAAAAGGAGAGATATTACCGATAATGCGATTGAGTTTGTTCTTCTCCCAGCTATGCACGTTTCAAACCTTTGGCGAATGACTTCAACTTCCGTTTGGATGTTTCCACAAGCTGCTGCACAAATGAGCTCAAAGCACAGAGTAATAAAATTAAACAAAAGAAAGGAAAAGAAAAGAGCTGAAACGAAACTAAAGACACATAAAAGAGATAACAACACAATAGCAAACAAAAGTCAAAAACAAGTAAAAAATATAAAAACAAATAAGACAGATGGCAAAGAGAGATAAACCTGGTCAATTTGATGGTCTACGAAAGGAATCTCCTCGAGACACAAAAATTGATCATTATTCCTTATTTTATTTTTCTGTTCTTTTCTTTTTTTAATTTATTTTACAAAAACATTGGGTTGCCTCCCAATAAGCGCTTGGTTTAACGTCCTCAGCCCGACGTTGGTTCCATCATGGCAGGGTTCAATCTTCGCTGTGCTTCTCTAGTGGGCTGGGATCCTTTTTCCAACAACATACGGTCCATGCATATGGCTGGGCCTTGGATGTCAACAATCGTCCACCCAATAGCTGTTTTGTGATCTCTAAGTACTCGGACGAGTTTCGCTTCTTGTAGTGGTGCAAGGCCCATTTCTATTTTAACTGGCAAAGGATCATTCTTATCCAAGAATCCATGCTTCAAATGATCTGGAAGATGCTTAAGCTCCAAGGTAGGGGCTTTCATCATAGAAGGCAGAAGTTTCACATTAGATAAAGGAAATTGAATGCACGAAACATCATACCTATTTGTGGTTAGAGCTATGGTCTCATCTAAGCTTGCCACAGCTTCCTCCATTTCTTTGGACACTTGTATCAACCTTCTTGATTCCTTGTAATTTTCTGTCCCTATGTGCTCACTAAAAACCACTTCCAATCCATCCTTGTGAGTTAACTCAAAATGTTGTTGTGGCAAAGAATCAATAACATCAACTGCAAAAACAGAATGCAAGTCACTAGTGTACCTCATTGCCTCAAAAATATTGAAATGGATCACTTTGCCATCAAACTCCACGGTAAAAATGCCATCATGAACATCAATCTTGGTTTTAGCATTTTTCAAGGATGGTCTCCCTAAAAGAATCGGAGTTGGATTACGAGATGTCTCATCCTCTATTTTAAGGACATAGAAGTCTGCTGGGAAAACCAATTGATTCACCTGCACAAGTACATCTTCCACAACTCTTTTGTGATATGCATTAAAATGATCAACAAACTGAATGGTAATACCAGTTTTCGAAAAAGGTCCAAGATTTAAAGAAGCATAAATAGAATATGGCATGACATTAATAGATGCTCCTAAATCTAACATAGCTCTTTCAAACTTGGTTCAACCAATGGTGCATGGAATGGTGAACGTACCTGGATCTTTGCATTTCGGAGGAATTTTTCTTTGCAATACAGCTGAAACATCTTCCCCCACACTTACTTTCTCATTTCTTTTTAACTTTTTTTTGCTGGTGCATAACTCCTTGAGACATTTTGTATAATGAGGTACTTGCTCGATAGCATCCAGACGTGGTATATTTACCTCGATTTTGTGAGAAGTTTCCAGGATTTCTTGTTCTTGTTCCTCCTTCGATTTTGCAAATCTACTCGGAAAAAGTGGAGGAGAAACATATGAAGGAATGGGAGTTATAGGATTTACCTGAGAAGTCAGTGTTTTGTTCATGGTGGAAGTGGTGTCATCTCCTTCATCAGTTTGTGATTTCTTGGGCAGGACATCTAATTGCTCTCCATTTTGCAAAGTTATCACACAAGCATTCTCTCTTGGATTGATCACCGTTTGAGAAGATAATTTTCTGAGTCTTGGCCCTCGAATTTGCTCATGCTAGTAGCCAATTGTCCCATTTGATTTGCCAGGTTTTGGATACTTGCCCCAGTTTCCTGCGGGAATTGCATTGTGTTAGTGGCAAGTGCATTAACAATATCTTCGAGAGACATACCTGAGTTTTGCGAAGCTGGTTGCGGTGCTGGATGTGGCATTGGTGGTGGTTGCATTTGAAATGGTTGCTGCACTCTAGGTTGATTGAAACTTTGTGACCGATTTGGTATCACATTTGGAGTGATTGGTTGATGATTCCAGTAACTGAAATTATGTTGATCTTCCCATCCCGCATTGTAAGTGCTAGAGAAAGGATCATACCATTGCCTCGTTTGTCCTGGAAATCCACCCATGGCATTGGCTTGTTCCATATATTCTTCTTGTAAAGTTGGATACATGTCGATTGGATGCTCCATCGTAGAATATATCCCACATTAATAAGATTTTTGCATATATCCTACAGCCATGTTTTCCACAAGAGAGGTTAGCTCAGAAAGTTGTTGTTCAATGTTCGGAGTGCTTACCTCATTTACTCTCCATGTTACTTGTGGCTCAAATCCGCTACTGAATTGATAGAAGTTTACTGCCATGTTGTCTAAACACAAACAATCAGAAAAGAAAAACAAACAAAATTATGAATCAACAATGAAAACAAAATAACAAATCGATTAGAAAATCAATCCCCGGCAACGGCGCCAAAAAACTTGATGCGTTCGAAACTAGCAAGTATACTAGTCGCACAAGTAATAAAGTGATAAGTAAGATATCGTTTCCACGAGGATTGATTCTAATTGAATTTGTTATTTCCAGCAACAATAAACTAAACAGGGGGGGATTTTTGTTGAATGCTTTACTAAATGAAATAAGAATGCAAGTAAAGAATAACAAAACAGAAAGTAAATTTGAATAAAAGATCAATGAGGGAAATCTGGTTAAGGGATCCTCTCTACCACAAGATATGGATTTGCGAATTAATCGTAGAATTGTCATCCAATTACAGCATTGAAGTTATTAACCGTAGATAACAACAAGCTCTGTTATCCCAATCTTTCCTTACTTTGTTGTTAAATAAACAAGCTCTTTATTTAATCTCTATCCATTAAACAACCTAGAACAAGCTCTCTGAGTTTAATTCAATGGATGCATTATGATAAGAAAGATAGGTGGATCTAAGCAATAAACACACAAGCTCGGATTATTTAACTTAGGTTATATTCTCCAATTGTAATCTCTGATCACAATTTTGCTACTAATGATTAGAAATCCAAGACAATTACGGATCAAGATTTCTAGTCTAGCAATAAACCACAACCAGATTATATTCAGTTGGCCACTCAAATACAATCAGCAAGCAATCATAAGCAATAAATATTGGAGAATACAAGCAACTTCAATTAGAGAATTGGATAACAATTCCTTACACAATCAACTTACAAAAACCATATCAGGGCCTTTGAAATCACCCTCAACCAATTCAGATTCAGTTACACATGTTTAAGAACGTGGTAAATACAATACAACATGGAGACATTCCAGAAAATGAAAGGGAAGGGAAAAACTTAGCAAATTTGATGTAATTCTCTTTGGATTGTAGTTCTTCCTCTTTCCAAGCTTCCTTTCTCCTTCAAGAACTACAAGAGATGAAAGAATTCCAGAGCTGCAGCCTCCACCACGTTCTCCCCTCTTCAAGTTATGAAAATAAAACCCTAAAATGTGTTTAAATAATCTGCTACAGTAATGTGCTACAGTGTCCCGTATTATACATGCTACAGTGATGTGTGGAATTACATTTCTACACTTCTCACACTGTTTTGATACAACTTTCGGTACACTGAATGGATTCATAAACCGTAAATTTCTCCAAAAAGTAGACTTCGAGAGCTTTTCAACGGTATATGATATGTCATCGGGTTCATTGTATATCAATACAATTAAATCCGAGAAGATGGTTGACTAGCAGAGGTGAAAATGAAGGGTTTACTCCATTTTTGTGCAAGTTGCTCCAAAACTCCTACAAACATCAAAACCACACAAAAACATAAAAATACCAAGGTATATAGAAAAGAAACATGGACGAATTGATATGAAAATGATATATAAATAGACACTTATCAAATTCTCCCACACGTAGACTTTGCTAGTCCTCGAGCAACTACGACAATATGAAATAAAACTAAACCGAAACAGAATCAACAAAAAATTAAAACACAAAAATGCTTCATCTTGCAAATAGGCCTCAAAGATTGTACTTAATTATAACCCAAAGAAAACTTCAAAATAATGCACTTGATCAAGAATTTTATCTCAAAGATTAGTTTCGCTTCACTTCAATTCCTCAAGTGTGTGTGTGTAGAGCCATTCTCACTTAATCACTTGTAACCCGGATGAGTTTATGCATAAAAATGAATCATATTTAATATTGAAGATGTGTGTATAATGAACTCCATAGGCTTGCTTTTCAAGTCACTCTCCACTAATGTAGACATGCACAACACCAAGGATCAAGTAGGACTTTATTAAGCATGTAACGTTAGGCTTGGGTGAAGGTATGATAAAGGATAATAATTTGGCTCAAATCACCCACAAACACATAAATCATTCAAGACTATGTAGAGATCAACCCTATAACACAACTTCATTTCAATTCACCAGGTTACACCCCCAAACTTATTTAGAACACTCAATCTTTTTTTTTTTTTTCCGAAAACAAAAGAAAACTACACCCCCACACTTTGTTGTTTCATTCTTTTTAAGAACATTAAGGTATAGATCTCTTATTCTTCTTCTTTTGTTCTTTTTTTTCTTATTTTTTTCTTATTTTTTCTTTTTTTTTTATTACACTTCCCCTCCCCCACACTTAAACAACACATTGTCCTCAATGTGTAAGTACGTGGACGATAAGTACAGATTGGCCTTTTTTTTTTTTTTTACCAACACAATAGGACTCACTTGCATTGCTCATGACACATCCCAACCTCCTCTAACTTCCCAAAACCAGAACATAGCTCAAAATTTAATTGTGAATGATCTACATGCTCATAGGTAAGGGATAAACTGTTTGGAACAAATTCATTTGAGGTTAGGAAATCTTTTAGTGAGTTAACAAAGAAAAAGGCTTACAAAGGCTCAAAGGGGTTAACTAGGGATCAATTTCAGTCAAGGGTGGCTATTAAGGCTCAAACGGTCCAAAGATGGCCTAAATCATTTCCCCAATGTTGCATAGTCTAGGATTTCGCCTTGAGTGACCATCAAACAAGTTCTAGAATTCATTGAAATCTGAAGAAACATTTAAATTACATAAATTTTCTCTAAGTGAACAAATAACTCAGTGATACTAGCTCAGTGCTCAATGTTGCACAAGGAATCAAAAGCAAAGCGAAAACCAATAAACATTTCAAGCACACAGATCCATGCATCATTTATCATTTCCCAAGAGTTATTCTTAATTCAATCATTATCTTATCATCGACCCACAAAATGCAAGAAAAGAGGTACGTGGCGTTGTTACACCTGAGTCAATATTGTATATTTCAACAATCCTTAAGACCAGTAGCCCGCAGACTTAAGGTTTCCAGCCTATATACCTTTATTATGAAAGAACAAAACAAGAAACAAGACACTTCAAATAACATGAAATAAACAAACTACAGATTTATTTAGAGAGAGATGTGTATAAGAGGTTAAGGAAACCCCATATTTCTGCCATTCTCACTATGTTTTTTCACATGTTTTTTTTTTTTTTTTTCGATCGAAACTAGCTTATAGACACAAAGACATATAACAACTCTAAATTACACGAAACTAAACTTACTCATAAAATAACAAAGTTCAACAAGTTAGTAAACAAAAAACAAGTTAGTTAGAATGGGTCTAAAAAGTTTAGAAGTTAGCCTCCTTATTCAGCCATCATGGATTGAAGAGATCCAGAATGCGTTTCAAGAGGAATTGAACTTTTTAAGCCACCACTCTAAAATCCATGATTAGAAAATATTACCTGGGGCGAAAGAAATAACCTGAAAAAGCTCAAAAGAAATAACATGAAAACTCTCAAATAAACACAATAAAAAGAAAGCAAAACAAAAACAAAGCAAACCAACAGATAGAGATTACAGATGGAGCGTTAAATCCAGTTTACGCCTCTTATTGCCTTCTCCAAACCAATCAATCCGAGCTGTTGTTTGATCAGGCGAATAGACGAATTCTTGTAGTTTGTCAATTAACTCCCCTGCCGTTGAAGCTATAACAAGGATTTGCCTCGCTGATGGTGAGATAAAATTTTTTTCTACAGCTTGATCAAGAAAAGACAACAAACCATCAAAAAAAGTATTGACATTTAACAAACCAATGGGTTTTTTATGGATGTTTAGCTGTGCCC
>SNVD02000503.1:0-134795 GCA_013180625.2 Boswellia sacra
AAAATTTTGTTTTTAACAAAAAATTAATGTTAATTTCCTTTCCAAAAAACCGTTTCATAACTGACATTAATGAACAAAAATTCAAAATTTAATTCCCATTAGAACAAGGAATTCTAATAGAATTAAGATTCCCGCCATTGAAACTTCTCCCCCTCAATTCAATAATGCTGACATGACATTTTTGACACATGGACACACAAGAAAATCAAATTTCGGATCGACATAAAGAGCATCGTATGTTATAAAAAACATAACAGAAAACAATTAACAATAACATAACAACAATATCTGGGCATCATATGAATAATTCTAAGAAAGCATATACCAGAGCTGTTTATTTACTTTTAATTATTTTATCACTTAATCCAATTGAGTGATCAACTTGAGCATGCTTTTTACACACATATAAGTTAATATCAATGTGAATTTTATAAATAAATACAGTAGCTTTCACACATGTATAGAGGTAGCCCTTTTCCATTTGAGTAGGTGACCTCACCATATTTCCTAGATACAATGAAGTTACTCTTAATGGATAGCTTTCACACATCATATACTGGTAGCCCTCTCTGTATTTTTCTTTTTTAAACCAGTATTTTATCATTCACACAATTTTTATATTAGAGCTCACACATGCTTAATTAGAAGAAAACTTATGATATTGCAGATAAAAATAACATAACAGTAAGCAGTGTTTATTCAGAAAACTGACAGATGCCTAAGGCCTTTCTTAGATTTTCAAATCTTGTTGTATCCAATGCCTTAGTGAACAAGTCAGCCAGTTGTCTATCAGTGGAGATGTGTTCAATGTGTATCACCTTAGACTCTACTAGTTCCCTTATAAAATGATATCTTATGTCAATGTGTTTTGTTCTAGAACGCTGAATAGGATTTTTGGAAATATTTATAGCACTAGTATTATCATAAAACACAGTTATAGGCTTTTGTTCAATACCATAATCACTCAACATTTGTTTCATCCACAATAGTTGTGTGCAACAACTCCCTGCTGCTATGTATTCGGCTTCATCAGTAGACAAAGAAATAGAATTTTGCTTTTTGCTATGCCATGAAACCAAGTTAGTACCAAGATAAAAACAACCTCTTGAAGTACTTTTTCTATCATCTGCATTTCCTGCCCAATCAGCATCACTAAACCCTGTAAGATAATCATTTGTATCTTTAGAAGACCAGTTACTATAATCATGGGTTCCATGTACATACTTGATGATTTTTTAGCTGCTGACAGATGTGATTCTTTGGGATTTGCTTGATATCTTGCACATAGTCTTACACTAAAGCACAAGTCTGGTCTACTTGCTGTGAGGTATAACAAACTGCCAATGATACTTCTATACAAACTTGCATCAACCTCTTTTCCTGCATTGTCTTTTGAAAGTTTAAGGTTAGTACTGATAGGAGTTTTCATTGGTTTTGATTTCTCAAGTCCAAATTTCTTTACAAGATTTTTTGCATATTTTGATTGAGATATGAATATCCCATCATTCATTTGCTTAACCTGCAATCCAAGAAAGAAATTTAATTCTCCTACCATGCTCATCTCAAACTCTTCCTGCATCAACTTAACAAACTTATTAGTTTTGCTTTTGTTAGTTGATCCGAATACAATGTCATCCACATATATTTGTGCAACAATAAAATAGTTAGATGCATGTTTGATAAACAAAGTCTTGTCATTGCTGCCTCTTTTATAACCTCTGTTGCTCAAAAAGTTTGTCAACCTTTCATACCAAGCTCTAAGAGCTTGTTTCAAATCATACAAAGCTTTGTGCAATTTGTACACAAAATCAGGATGTTTAGGATATTCAAAACCCTTAGATTGTTCAACAAAGACTTCTTCATTGAGATAGCCATTTAAAAATGTTGTTTTAACATTCATTTGGTACAATTTAAAATCAAGCAAACAAGCAATTGCAAGTAGTAATCTGATTAACTCAAGTCTAGCTATTGATGCAGAGGTCTATCAAAGTCTATCCCTTCTACTTGTGTGTAACCTTGTGCAACTAGCCTAGCCTTATTTCTTACTACTTGTCCACTTTCATCAGTTTTATTTTTGAATATCCATTTAGTTCCAATGACATTGTATTTTCTGGCCTAGGAACTAATTCCCATACTTCATTTCTTTTAAACTGATTAAGATTATCTTGCATGGCTTGAATCCACACATCTTCTATTAAGGCTTCTTTCACATTTTTTGGTTCAACTAAAGAAACATAACATGCAAATCTTACATGATTTCTTATCTTACTTCGAGTTTTCATCATGCCATCTAGTGTTCCAATGATAGAACTTGTTGGATGTGCCTTCTGAATCCATGTGGGTGGATCTTTCTTTCCATCTTCATTCCTGATTGAATTTCTGTTTAAATCTGAGTTGTCAAATGTTACTATTACATCGGGTGTAACAGTAGCTGTTTCCTCTTTCATAACAGAGTCATCTTTATTACTGTTGTTATTTGAATCTGATTTTTTTGTTTCTTTTGTAAAGCTGGTTATGTTTTCTTCTTGTGAGTACTTTGCATAATCATCAAGATCATCAAATACTACGTTTGCAGATTCCATGACTGCCTCAGTTCTCAGATTGTAAACTGTAAATGCTTTGTTGTTTTATGCATATCCCACAAAGACTCCTTCATAACTCCTTGGATTTAATTTTTTTAACTACTATCTGTCATTTAAGATGTAACGCCTGCATCCAAAAACATGAAAATATTTCAAATTCGGTTTTCTACCTTTCAAAATTTCATAAGGTGTTTGGTTAGTGCCAGGTCTTAGAAAAAATCTATTTGAAATATAGCAAGCAGTGCTTATTGCTTCAGCCCACAACCTTTTGGTTAACTTCTTGCTATTTAGCATGACTCTAGCCATCTCTTGAAGAGTTCTATTCTTCCTTTCCACAATGCCATTCTGTTAAGGAGTTTTGGGAGCTGAAAATTCATGATCAATTCCATGATATTTGCAAAAGTAAGCATAGCAAACGTTTTCAAACTCATTTCCATGATCACTTCTTATTCTCACAATTCTTTAAATTTTCCTATTTTGCTCATTTTCAAGCTTAACACAAAGATTCCTAAAAGCTTCAAAAGTGTCAGATTTTTCTTTAATAAAATTAACCCAAGTATATCTAGAAAAATCATCCAGACAAACAAATATGTATCTTTTACCTGTAATGCTTTCAGTTTGCATAGGACCCATAAGATCCATGTGAAGCAAATCAAGTATTTTGGAAGTGCTAAGATGTGGATTTGATTTGTGTGAACTTCTAATTTGTCTTCCCATTTGACATGGTCCACAAATTTCATTAACTTTGTCATCAAGTTTAGGAACTCCTTTTACAGCACCTAACTTAGTTAATTTAACCAAGTCTTTGTAATTTAAGTGTTCTAATTTTTGATGCCACAATTCTAAATCTGAAATCTTAGCTTGAAATGCAATCTTTACCAAATAACAATTATCTGGAGATCTATTACCTTCTAGAATGCATTTACCAAAATTATCTAAGACCATGCATTTGTTTGGTGTGAAATTAACAATATACTTGTCATCACATATCTGATTAATACTAATAAGATTAGCTTTTAAACCTTCAACCAACAAGACATTTTGAAAGTTGGGTAGGCCTTTGACATTCAAAGTGCCTTTACCAATGATCTTACTATTTGCTTCATCTCCATAGATGACATTACCATCCCTACATGCTTTAAAATATGTTAAAAACTATTTATTTCCAGTCATGTGCCTGGAACAACCACTGTCAAAATACCACAAATCGTTAGAATTGTGTTCAAGAGCAGTAAGAGCAACATGGCATACTGTCTTGTCTTTCATAACCAACTGCAATTGTGATTTTGGTAACAGTTTGAACTGTTTTGATCTTTTATGCAAAAGATTCAATAATTTAAAGCATCTAGGCCTAATGTATCCCTTTTTGCCACAAAAATAACAAGTAGGAATGAATTTTCTTACCTTTTTAGGACTGGATTTGAAAGAGCTTAGAGGAGAAACAAAGGTTTCGTTACTCTTTGAACTAGGACTCGACTTTAAAGAATTAAGTTTAGAATGTCTACCTGAAGTTGAAGCTTTCACAAAAACTGTTTTTGATGAAGATGCAACATTACCTTCAGTATATTCCAAGCCATGTTTGTTGGAGTTGTCTCTTCCAAGACTCAAGACCTGATCAAGTTTGGCTGCTCCAATTTTGAGTTGATCAACACACTTCTTGCTTTCAATCAGTTCTATTGTAATTTTCTCAATGTGTGTTGTTTTGTATGTCAAAACAGTCTCCAGTTCCGAGATATGATTTTCAGCATAGGATTTTTCACATTCCAGTACCTCAATCTTCAAGATTTTGATTTCTTTCTTCTGATTTAGCCATTCACCATAGAGTGCGTCGTATGTCTCTTGCAACTCTTCATAGTATTTTGGTCCATCTTCTTCATCAGAATGATCAACACTGGTTCTGTAATTTTTTGTTATGTTAGACATAACAACTTTCCCTTTATCCGCTGCAAATGCAGTAAATGCAACAAAATTGCTCATGCAATCTTGATCTTCTGACTCCGATTCTGATTCATCATTCTATGTTGCTGTCAGTCCTTTGTTCTTCTTCTTAAGATTAACACATTTACATTGAATATGTCCATAACCAGAACATTCATAACACTGAATCTGCCATTTCTTTTTAGGTTGTTTTGGTTTCTTCTTGTCATTCTCCTTGCTGAACTTTCTGAATTTTTCCTCACTTGAGTTTGATGGCTTTCCTTGATTCTTTTTCCTGAAATTTCTTTTCATAAACTTGACATAATTTCTTGTTAGTAAAGTAATCTGTTTAGAATCAATGTCATCAAGCTCATCATTACTTTCATCATCAGATTTTTTAGTTTTAACATTGAATGCAATGTTTTTTCCTTTTTGCTTTCTAGTACTCTGATTTATTTCAAAGTTTTGGAGAATGCCAATCAGTTCATCAACCCTCATCTTATCAGTGTTTTTAACTTCCTCAATGGCTGAAATTTTAGGTTGAAATTTATCTGGGACAGACCTTATTATCTTACTAACAATTTCTGCAATAGTGAAAGTTTTTCCAAGCATGTATGCCGAATTTGTGATATGACATATCTTAGAGTAAAACTCAAAAATTGATTTATCCTCATGCATCATTAAATTTTCAAATTGAGAATTTAGTCTCATCAATTTAGATCTTTTAACAGATGCGGTACCTTCATGTTTTACCTCAAGTATGTCCCATGCTTATTTGGCCACTTTGCATCTAGAAGTCCACTGCAGCAAAAATTGCATTGAGAGCCTTAGAATTCCAGCTGGAACATCGGTATTCTTCATCAGTCCATTCATCCTCCGGTTTGGGTTCGGAATCACCAAAAGCATTCAACTTTGTTAGCGGTGTCCATCCTTTAAGCACACTAGTCTATGCCCTGTCATCAAGAGATTTGATATACATCATCATTCTTACCTTCCAATATGGGTAATTACCATCATCAAGAATAGGTGGTTGTGTTCCGGATCCTCCATTGTGAATAAACTCCATTCTTCCATATCAGCCTAATCATTTTCTTCACTTGTCAATCAGTAAACCTGCTCTTATACCAATTGATAGTTTTAGAAGTATGTAGTTATAAAACATATAACAGTAAACTATAATGTAAATCGGCACAGGAGAATTTTTATGTGGTTTGGTTATACAACCTACATCCACGAACAGCTATAGAGCTGCAATTCACTAAGTTCTTGTTTGTACAATCTTTAGGATCTTTTACAATACTGACTCACTCTCACACACTGACCTAATCTTTGTAAAATAAAATCCCACCAAGATCTTAAACTCTAGTGACACTGCCCACTTTCTATCGCAATAACTTAACAACACACTATTAAGTTATACATAACAAACGATGTCTGACGCTGAATTACATAAACACTTAACCCGCAAGTTATCTCAAGTGTCTACTAACTCACACAGACCTAGTTAACAACTCATGTACGATTTCTACCTCTCATACATGAATCAAAGACTCAAAGAATCAAATCAATAAAGACATTCCAATTTGCGTTGAAGCTTTTCTCTCAAATATTTGGAATGTTGAAATAAAGAACACTCGCAACCAATTAATGAATTTTTGCCCACCAAGTTATGTAAAAATAACTTAGTATATATAGTGGGAGGTCTAGACGAAATCTCCTAGAATTCCTGTAAAAAATCTAAATCAAAATTACATTAGGATTAGGAGAAATAAAATAGGAAGGAATATAATTAAACTCCTAAAGGAATTAGGACAAATAAATATTCTCCTATTCAAATTAGGATACAAGATACTATATCCTAATCTAAAAAGATATTTATTATAACTCAAATACTTTCTAAAATATACTTCTAGAAACAGTAAAATATTAATCAAAATAATATTCTTGTTTTATCACAAGTTGGACAAAATTCATCTTGTGCATGGCACATGCATATATAGTAGACGTTGACAGCAACAGAACCCTCTCAATGCTTTTGGTGACTCGGCTTGAGCCAATTTACTGTCACAACTACTTTTTCAGGATTTACTGCAACACGTTCTCCTGAAATGATATAGCCAAGATAGCGTACGATGCTTTGGCCGAACTCACATTTTTCTCTCTTGACAAATAATGTTTGAGATCTCAATATGGACAAAGTAATTTGTAAATGTTGTAAATGATCATTCAAGACTAACTATAAATAAGTATATCATCAAAGAATATTAAGAAAAACTTGCGTAAGTAAGCTTGAAATACCTCATTCATTAATGCTTGGAAGGTTGATGGAGCATTTGAAAGGCCAAATTGCATCACTAAAAATTCATAGTGTCCATGGTGAGTTCAAAAAGCAATTTTGGCAGTATCATCTAGTACCACCCGAATTTGATGATACCCACTTCTAAGATCTAACTTTGAGAAAACTATAGCCCCATTTAATTCATCCAACAACTTATCTATGATAGGAATAGGAAATCGATCTTTAATTATAATCTTGTTAAAAGCGCAATAGTCCACACACATGCGCCATGATCCATCGTGCTTTTTTACCAAGAATACTGGAGATGAGTGACTACTGTTACTAGGCTTGATCACACCTAAAGTTAAAATTTCAGACACCAATTTTTCAATTTCTTTCTTCTGATAATAAGGATACCGGTAAGCTTTGGCACAAATTGAAGCACTTCCTGCCATTAGTGGAATCTTATGATCGTGAGCCCTTTAAGGTGGTAAGCCACTTGGCTCTTTGAATGCATCCTAGAAATTGTCCAAGAGTTGTTGAAGTTATGGATTTTGGCTCGTGGCTTTTTCTTTTGGAATTGGAGTTCCTAGGTAATATATTTGAAGTAGGATGGCTTTTTTCTTTTTCCTTGCTTCACAACCAAACTTTAATTCTTCAACTAGTCGATCTTCAGGAATAGACATTCCTGGAAACATGATTTCTCTTTCTCCGGTTGTGAACTTCTTTTGTAACTTCATAAAGTCCCATAAAATTGGACCAAGGTTTGAAGCCACTGAGTACCTAGAATGATGTCATATCCCTCTAATGGAAGCAAATAAAATCCACCAATATAGCTACACCATGTAAAATTAACTTAATATTGATACATTTTCCTAGACTAGGAAGCTTTTCCACCGAAGCTACCAGAACCTCAAATCGATCTCTGCCTTCTAGTTGGAAGTTGGCTTTTTGAGCAAGACCTGCACTCGTAAAGTTATGCGTGCTTCCGGAGTCAATCAAAACACTAACTGGTATACCCTTTATGGTTCCTTTGACATGCACGATCTCTGATGCTCGTGCTTCTGAGATGGCATTTAAAGAAATCTCTAGCATTTTAGAAGAAAATTTGATATTGTTCTTTTCCACTTCCATGATCAAATCAACATCTTCTTCATAGCAAGCTTCAATCAAAAATAAATTTTTTCATCGGTGTCCAGGCACAAAATTTCATTGCAGTTGTAGCACAATCCCTTTGAACGTCTTTCTTGCAACATGCGACGAATTGGCAAGGATGTCTCTCTGTTTTCTATTTGGTTGCTTGCTACAATTTTTTTTCTTCAAGTTTGAAGTCACGATAGTTCATCGCTGAGATAAATTGCGTGCTTCATACAAACGTGCTACTCCAATGGCTAAAAACAATATTGCTGGACAACCAGCTAAAACATCTGCCTTGATTGAGTCACGTAACCCACTAATGAAATGACTAACTTGGCAACTTTGAATGAAATGTCCTGCCTTTGCCAACAACCTCTTAAACTGAGTTTGGAAGTTATGGATACTACTGACTTGCTGAAATTTAATTAATTCTCCAAAGAAATCCTGAACTTTTGTTGCCCCAAATCTTTGATTTATTCCATCTTGAATTTCCTACCAAATCATCGCTCCCTTCTCTTGTTTGTGTAACTGATACCACAACTATACATCTCCTTCCAAATGAAATGATGCTAGCGTCACACGATCTTCTCAGCTGTATGATTAAAGTCAAAAAACTGTTTCACTCTACAGAACCAACCTATCAGGTCTTCTTCTTCGTCTCCGTTGAAGCAAGGAAGTGAAATTTAACAAAACGTGCTGCATATTGTGATCCACTAGGATGATTTCCATCACTGTGATGTTGAACATAGGATCAGATAATAAGTAATACACCAGTAAATGCATACATGTATTGTGATAGAAATGTCCTTCCTTTAAGTCCTAAGATGATAACCAGAAAAGAAAATAAATAAATAAATAAACATATAAACAACTAGTTTTTGGAATATTTTGGTGGTAACAACTACATAAACTATCTTTTCAGTCTAATTTCTATCTCAATTCATGCAATAGTTGGCATGACCATCACAAGCATTAAACACATGAATAACTTACTCAACGAGAAATTGAATAAACATCAAAATATTTAATTAAAATAATAGAGTATCAAACTTGGCTACATCCTAACCCTAGATACTGAAATTTAGTTCATAATGCAAAGAGAAGTAACACAGCAAAATTGAATAGCATTCATAGAGACAAAGGAGAAGAAAAACTTAGAAAACTTGAAGATTCTCCTTGAAATTATGCTTCCAAGGGTTGAAGATTTTTTCTTGCCTCTTGAACACCTCTAAGGATGCCTCTGATAATCTCCTATAATCCTAAAATACGCCTATTTATATTCTATACAAAAAAGAAGTCAAATTCGAATTGAAATAGGAATCCTAAAAATTTTCAGAAATAGGACCGTGCAGCTACAATGGCGCAGGAGCGCCAACTCTCTGGTTGAAAGAAATTCTTTTTCTGGTTCTCGCATTGCAGTGCCATTTGTTTTGCGCAGAAGTGCCAAGTTACTGGTTGTGAAATATAAAATTTTCTTGCTATTGCACCGTTGAGCCACATTGTCTCGCACAAGAGCGCCATATCTCTGACTTGAAGCTTTGAATTTTCCTCTTTTGACTCTGTTTGCTTCTAAAAATTGATGTGCTTTATTGGGAATCTACTTTCTTTCAAAAGAACCTAAGTTTAACTAAAATAGCACATTATTTTCTCTTTATTTCACTCAAAAACTAATCCAAGTTTAAATTTTTAGGATTAATAAATTAGTGAATAAACTTCATTAATAAATACCCCCAAACTTAATATTTTGTTGGTCCTCGAGCAAAACGGAAATAATCACTAACATAAAATAAGTATCGTTTCAAAAATCGCCCATATCAAATCAAACTTGTGCTTCATCAATATGATGAACCTCAAAAATTGCATCATTGATAATTCAAAAGAAATATCAAACCCGCAAATCCATCCAAGATCCTCCTCAATATTAGTTAAGTCCATTTCCAATTCCTCAAGTGTGTATATGGAGTCAATCTCACATTGTCAAATGCAATTCAAATGAAATTATGCAACAAAATGAGACAAACAAAACGTCTATACTTTTATACAAAAATCGAGACTCTATAAGCTTACTAGTCATGCTATTCTCCATTAATGTAGATCAACTCAACATCAAGGATCAAATAGGACTTTTCAAAGCTTGTAACATATGGTTAAGACAATAAAGATATGGAAAGAAAGTCAATTGTTTACGTTTATTGTACTTATAAAGCATCTAAAATTTCCCAAAACTTAATAAATTTTCTGCCCTTTTTCATTCATATTCGTAATACAATTCCTAACAAGCTTCAAATTGAGTTTCATGTCCCCTTCTATGGTTAGACACCTGAAAAAGTACACATCTTCATCTTGTCAACTCGTTTGACTATTTACAATTATCTCTCTCTCTCTCTTGGTTTTTTTTTTAAATAGAGAGAATAATATTAATAATTGAATTCTAAAATTCAATTACAATCATCAACTTCAGCCCTTCAATCTTCCTTTATCTCAAACTACACATACAATCATTTATACACCATCAAAACACCTCCCATCCTCCCTTATACACCCTCACTTGTGCACATATCAAAAGTTTCGAGAAACCAGCATGCTCATGTGTCAGGGACACAGTTTTGTAAAAAATTCTTTTACGCGACTAGGATATATTTAGTGAGCTAACAAAGAAAAAGGCTTCAATAGGCTCAAAGGGGACACTAGGGATTTAATTTAATCTTAGGTAGGCATGAATGGCTCAAACAATCCAAAAATGGCCTAAATCATCTCCCTAATGTTGAGTCATCTATGATTTCACCTCAAGCAACAATCAAGTAAGTTCTAGAGTCTTTTTGAAATTGTGCAATTCATTTACATCACATACTCTTTCTTTGAATCAACATCCAAATTCAATGCTTATGACTCATTGTGCTCAAATCAACTTTAAGGAATAAGACAAAACTATCTATTGATCCAAATCCATAGATATCATGCAAAATTTTTCAATTTCTAAGAATTATCATGGCTAAGCAATCATCGTCTTATCATTGGCCATCACAGTGCAAGCAAAAATTTTTTTTTTGCAACAGTTGCTAAATACGCAAAATATGTAAAACAAACAAATATTCACAGGATAACAGAAACGTAACAGCACCCCCAAACTTGAGAAGCACAATGCCCTCATTGTGCATACCAGTAAAAGAAATGAAAAGCAAAAGAAACTTACCTGACAACTCAAGAATTGATGGGGTCCTGATCATCCCTCATATCATTGCCCAAAATATCTCCCAGATCAACACCAAGGTCAGCAGCTGACACACCAGTAAAGACATAGTCATCTCTCGACTGTCAAACATCCTCCTCCTCATCAACAAGTGGCTCTAGAGGAAACTCCTTAGTAAGTCGTCGCTCATCGTCAAAAAAAGAGAGGCTGAGGAGGAAATAAGTCTGAAGGCGCCCTCTGGCTAATCAAGAACTGCTTGAAAGCACTCTAAGTCTCCATGATATATGTCACCATTTGTTTAATATGGGTAACATCATGGTAGACTGTAGCAAGCTCCTACTCTAATCTATCCATCACCTACGTTACGGTCAAGGTGCGAGCCGTAGGTGGGGGCTGCTGTTGCTGTGGTGGCTGGGCAGGTGGCTGTCTCATACATGCTCTCTCAAGAGTCTGAAGGAAACACATATCTATAATAAGCAATGGCAGTACACGCTTCTCAGTTGCATCAATCACTACTCCAGTAGCTCAGCAGAGGGCTGTAATCAATGATGGATGTGGCAATCCTCCGCTGGTATGAGATTGGACACAATGAATGATATTGGCAGCAATCAACTACCCCACATCAATTGTCATTCATATCTTAAATGCATAAAAAAGTGTAGCCCATTCCTTGGAAACCTCACCAACATGAGTGTTTGGAAACATTTTTCCACAAACAAATGAATTTAATGCCTGTAGTTCTACTCGCATCAAAGATGTTGGAAACATTCTAGCCTTCCCCTGATGAGCTCGAGAAGACCTCCACTGGGTACTTGCTGGAGTAAGTTAAGCTAGGATCTCATCAAAATTGGGATTTATCTTGTACTGAGAATATTTGCATTCTTCTAATGTCCTGTAGCCTATAGAATTGATTAATAATAACGGGACCAAAGGACATTTGTTTTCCTTAGACAAACACATTGTAACTGGTCCTTTCTTTGGCATTAGCATAAAATTCTCAAACCGCTGGTACAATGGCGTGCTGTGGATGGCTCATGAAAGTCTGCCATGTATCTCGACCCAATAATGACCATAAACCCTCATGAGACGTGCCAATGCTGCGTTCTTGAAGGCAACTTTTACGAAGTATGATATTATGATAGCAGGATATAGTTTCGGCACTTTTGAATGTGCGCCAGTCAAACACAGGGGCGACAAAGGATGATGCTTTAGCAGTAGATGTCTTTCTCTTCTTAGATGTCGTTTTCCTGCACACAACTGAAGCATATAGAAAACAAGCACTCTAGTATTATTAATGGTCATACATGATCTATTAAGTTCTTATGTCAACTCCATGTGTATGCATTTTGGCAACAATGTATGTATGTGAAAACATGGCAACTATCCATTGTCACTTGTAAATGCAATTCTCAATTTTAAAATCAAATTGAGTATGTGAAAATGATGTTTGAATGTAATCTACAAATCAAATGATCGAAGGAAGCCAATTCTAAATTTTTAATAAGAGCACCCGCATGATGGAATGAAATAAAGAGCTCAAAAAGAAGCATAATTAAGAAACACTTCAATTTTTTTATCCATTTATGTGAAATGCGCAATCAAACAAGTAAGTTGAACTTCCAGATTTTCTAAAAACATAGACATGATATGTGAATGATGTCTATCAATTTTTTGAGCAATGCGGATATCCAAAATTTCATTAGCAAATTAACTTGTCCAAAGCAGCAATCTGGTAGTAAAGCAATGAAATTTTTGAACATCCAGAATGCCTAATAGCACATTAACATAAATCCCATTATATATTATGCAATTACCCCTTATCAATAGCAACTCAAGATACCTCCTAAATCACAATCGCGTTTCCTAGCCCATTTACTATCTAGCCAAAAATTGTATGCATCATGTCATGTATGCATGTTTGAACCAATTTTCATTCTTAGTCTGTAACACAAACATTAATTGATGCAGAATTTTTTGTATGCAATTCAACCTCAACTTCAAAAATTATTAATGTCATTCACTTGCGGGATGAAAACCCATGCAAAGAAAATATACTACTAATTCAACTCATAATCATCAATATATCACATTGTAATGTCACATAGCAAACAAAAAACACTTCCAATAAGCCATCCGATTCACCCTTACTCTATAAAATCAATCCACCCATGACGGTGGCCACAAACATTTCAATAATAATTTTATAAATTGAAAGAGCAGTAGGAATCTAATGTTTTGATCACACATGAAAGTTTGTCAATCAACATACCTCGACCACTCGTAAAAGAGCGAAGGGGAGAGAAATGCAGTGTAAATCGATGGAAAACAAAGAAGAAAATGTCCTTTGGAGGTCCTAGAGATGTCGATAAAGGTGTTTGAGGGTTGGCGTACGGTGGTTACAGTCATCGTATATGACAACGGTGCAGGAAGAAGGAGGAGTCGAGTGTTTTAGAAAGAATGACAGCCAAGCATGTTAACTTTTTTTTCTTTAAAATTGAATTTGCGGAGCTGCACAAATCATTCAGTGCAGGAGCACAATGAAAGCCCTTATTCAATTTTACCCTAATTTTTTCGCACAACTGCGCCATGTACACGATGCAGGAGTGCCAAGTCACTGTATGACAAAGTAAGTGCAGGATGATTAGTCATGCCGGGGTACGAACAGAGCTGCGTTGTAGCACCAAAGGAGCGGGAATATTTTTACAATTTTAAATTAATTTGGCATTGTGGCGCACAAGAAATGGCGCAGGTCCCAAATCTTCTAAGGCGCAGTAGCATAAATATTATTGCGCAGGAGTGTGAGGCTTGTCAACACTCCCCTAAACTTGACTCAGGAGTTGGAAATTTACATGAAAACACTAACGCACATCGTTAATGCAAACCTAAATAAAAAAATTGTAGCTGAACACACCTAAATTTAAAGAAAACAATTGAATACTAAGTAAGATAAAAAATCCTAATTTGGCTTGGGTTGCCTCCCAAGAAGTGCTTGCTTTTACATCATCAGCCAGACGTCGCTTTTTTTCTCAGACTTCATCCAAGAGTGTGGTGTTCTTCTGCAATTCCGCTTCACCACTCATTTGGTGCTTAAGCCTTTGTTCGTTTACCTTAAATGAAGCCTTGTCCGGTTGTCCAATCTCTACTGATCCATATGGAAATACTTTGATCATTGTAAAACGTCTGGACCATCGCGACTTGAGTTTTCTTGGAAATAACCTAAGTTGATAGTTACATAGGAGGACTTGTTGGCCTAGTGAGAAGGATTTTCGGAGAATTTGCTTATCATGCCAGGCCTTGATCTTCTCCTTGTAAATGACTGCATTTTCATAGGCTTCCTTTCAAAACTCTTCAAGTTAATTTATCTGCAGCAACCTTTTCTCACTAGCTTTATGCAAATCCATATTCAATTCTTTCACAGTCCAATAAGCTCTATGCTCTAGCTCAACTAGTAGATGACATGCTTTTAAAAACTAGCCGGTCTCCACTCCAATTGGTTTCTTGTATGTAGTTCGGTATGCCCACAATGCATTGTCCAACTTTCTTGCCTAGTCCTTATGTGAACTTGCAACCGTTTTTTCAAGGATTCTCTTGATTTCCCTATTTGAGATCTCCGCTTGGCCATTAGTTTTAGGATGAAAAGTTAAAGCTTTCCTATGGTTGACACTATATTTTGATAAGAGGGTCGTGAACTGTTTGTTGCAAAAGTGTGTACCTTCATCACTTATTATGGCCCTTGGCGTACCAAACCGTGTAAATATATGCCCTCTCAAAAAGTTAAGTACTACTTTACCATCATTGGTTGGTGTTGCCATTGCTTCCACGCATTTTGATACATAATCTACTACCAAAAGGATATATTTGTTGTTGTAAGAGGACTAAAACGGTCCCATGAAATTGATTCCCAAACATCAAATAACTCTACTTCTAGCATAGCTTTCAATGGCATCTCATTCCTTTTAGAAATATTACCTGTTCGTTGACACTTATCACAATTTGCAATGAATTTATCAACATCTTGGAATAAAGTGGGCCAGAAGAACCCTGATTGGAGAACTTTGGCTGCTATCCTTTGTCCTCCAAAGTGCCCTACAAATTCTAGTGCATGGTAGTGTTTCAAAATGCCTTGCATTTCCTCTTTCGGTACACATCTTCTTATCATTTGATCTGTACAATGTCGATAGAGAATTGGATCATCCCAATAATAGTGTTTGACATCAGCAAAGAATTTCTTCTTTTGTTGATGAGATAAGCTTGGTGGAATGATTTTCGCTGCAAGATATTTCACAAAATCTGCAAACCATGGTAGAATTCTCTTAGAAGTCACCATAAATGGCTGTTCATCCGAAAAGTGATCATCAATTGGCTGCACATGCTCTTTTCGTCCTTCCAATAGCCCTAATTTAGAAAGATGATCAGCCACCAAATTCTCTGTGCCTTTCTTGTCTCTGATCTCTAAATCAAACTCTTGTAATAATAGCACCCATCAAACAAGCCTCAACTTTGCATCTTTCTTGGTCATCAGGTACTTGATGGCTGAATGATCAGTATACACATTCACCTTATTACCAATTAGATAAGGCTGAAATTTATCAAAAGCAAATACTATGGCAAGTAATTCCTTTTCAGTTGTAGCGTAATTGAGTTGAGCATCATTAAGGGTACAACTTGCATAATATATAGCATGAAAGACTTTGTTTCGTTGTTGCCCAAGCACTGCACCTACTGCTTAGTCACTTGCATCATATATCAACCCAAACGGTAATTCCTAATCCGGTGCTACTACAATAGGGCCTGTCACTAGCTTTGTTTTAAGAGTCTCAAAGGCTTACACACAGTTGCTATCAAACACAAACGGGTTATTTTGCACAAGTAAATTCTAAAGCGGTTTGGAAATCTTTGAGAAATCTTCAATAAATCTTCTATAAAAACCCGCATGTCCTAAAAAGCTTCTAACCCCTTTTACTAATGTTGGTGGTGGCAATTTTTCAATTGTTTCAATTTTTGCCTTATCTATCGCAATTCCCATAGATGATATTTTATGACCTAGGACGATCCCTTCCTTAACCATGAAATGACATTTTTCCCAGTTTAAAACCAAGTTAGTTTCCTCACATCATTTAAGTACTAACCTTAGATTGTCTAAGCATTGATTAAAAGTTTTTCAAAAACGGAAAAAGCATCCATGAACACTTCGATATTCTTTTCTATCATATATGAAAATATTGCCATCATGCACCTTTGAAATGTAGCTAGTGCGTTACACAATTTGAAGGGCATCCTTCTAAAAGCAAATGTGCCATAGGGAAAAGTGAATGTAGTTTTCTCTTAGTTTTCGGGTGCTATGGCAATTTGATTGTATCCAGAATAGCTACCAAGAAACAATCAAACTTATGTCTAGCCAACCTATCTAGCATTTGGTCCACAAAAGGTAAATGGAAGTGGTCTTTCCTAGTGGCTTTATTTAATTTCCTATAATCTGTGCAAATTCGCCACCCAATAACCATGCGAGTTGGAATCAACTCATTGTTTTTATTCTTCATAACAATCATTCCTCCCTTTTTAGGCACAACCTGAACCAGACTCACCTATGAGCTGTTTGATATGGAGTAAATTACCCATGCATCTAACAACTTTAAAACCTCAGCTCTAACTACCTCTTTCATGGTTAGATTTAGCCTTCTTTGTGCATCAATTGAAGGTTTGTAGTTTTCTTCCATGAGAATTCTGTGCATGCACATTGAAGGACTAATTCCTCTCAAATCAGAGATAGACCACCTTATAGCCATTTTATGTTCCCTTAACACTTGTAATAGTTTCTCTTCCTCTCCACTAGTCAAACTTGATGATATAATGATAGGAAGTGTGGAAGACTCTCCAAGGTAAGCATATTTAAGATGACTAGGTAGTTGTTTTAATTTAAGGACTGGTGGCCTTTCAATAAAGTGCAATGGTCTACTAAGGCCCAATCCTAAAGGTTCATAATATTTCCTATTATTTAGTCCAAAAGAATCCATCCAATTTAAATATTCAACCACATTACAATCATCAAACTCCTCCAGCAATTTAGAACATGTCAAGCTAGTTTCTAATGCATCCAAAGGTAAATTTTTATGTTTTAATACCATAGAACTTACCTTATCACTGCGAAAGCAATTTTCAATGTCATCTGAATGTTTTGTGGCATTAAAAACATTAAATATTACCTCTTCCTTTTGTACTTGCAGTCTCAATTCACCTTTTTGGACATCAATCAATGCCCTGCCGGTTGCTAAAAACAGTCTGCCCAAGATAATTGGTATCTTTCTTCCTCCATATTAAGCATAATGAAATCTGCTAGGAAGATGAATTCATCAACTTTGACTAGCACATCTTTAATTGCTCCTCTTGGATGTTTGATGGATTGGTCGGCTAGTTGCAAAGGAACCGTAGTAGGACTTCCTTCACCTAGTCCAAGCTTCCTAAAAACAGATAAAGGCATTAGATTTATGCTTGCACCTAGATCACATAAGGCATTGGTAAAGAATGAGTCACCAATAAAGCAAGGAATAGAAAAACTCCCTGGATCTTTAAGTTTTGACGGCAATTTCTTTTACAATATAGCATTGCACTCTTCGGTTAAAGTAATTGTCTCATAATCTTCTAACTTCCTTTTCTTGGACAATATATCTTCCATAAACTTGACATGGCTTGGCATTTGTTTCAAGGCCTCAGCAAAAGGGATATTAATGTGTAGTTTCTTGGAGACCTCCAAAAATCTAGAGAATTACTTGTCAAGCTTATTCTTCTGCAGCCTTTGAGGAAAAGGGATTTTTAGGATTGGTTCTATAGTAGGTAATGGTGCACTTTGAACTTTTTCATCTTCAGCCTTCATTATTGGAGTACAGGTAATCACTGGTTCTTCATCTTTTTTTATCTTTTTGCTTTTCAACCTTCATTGGTTCATCCAACTCTTTTCCATTCCTCAGGATAATGGCTTTGCAATGTTCTTTTGGATTCACCTAGGTAGTGCTAGGTAAGTTACCTAGGTAAGGCTCCTCTAGAAGCTACATCTATTAGAGTACGTGTTGATTGTCCCAAACCCTTGTAGAATGTCTAAACTTGCATCCATTTGGGTAAGCCGTGATGAGGACATTTTCTAAGCAGTTTCTTAAATCTTTACCATGCATCATATAGAGATTCTCCCTCACTTTGCGTAAAGTTAGAGATCTCCATTCTTAGCTTAACTGTCTTGGATGGTAGAAAAAATTTTGCAAGAAATTTTTAGGTTAACTCCTCCCAAGTAGTGATGGAATCTACAGGCAAAGAATTTAGCCAGCCCTTTGCTTTATCTTTTAAGGAAAAAGGAAGAAACAACCGCAGTCTAATAGTATCATCTAAGACTCCATTAAACTTGAATGTTTCACAAATTTCAACAAAATTTGCAAGATGAGTATTAGGATCTTCATTAGGCAGTCCATAATATGCAGATGATTGAACCATCTGCAGAGTAGTTAGCTTAATCTCAAAGTTGTTTGCTTGAATGGCCGGCTTCCTTATGGCTTGATGAACTCCCGTTACCGTAGGAATCATGTAATCCATGAGTCTTGGATTAGCTAGAACTATAGCTCTTTCTCTGTTTCCTTTCGTATGATCAGCCATCGTGCTTATTTATTTAGATTTGTCACGCTTTTCCTTTCTATTCTTTCGATAGGTTCTTTCTATCTGAGAATCCAAAGCCAGCATGTTCTTGTCTCCAAATTTTTGCATGCAATTGTCAATAAACAAACAAAATTTTGAGTATAATAAAAAATAAAATTAAAACTAAATCAAGTTATTTAGTTTAATATTAATAAAAACAATTGTCGGCAACCACCAAAAACTTGTTATGCAAAAAATCCGCAAGTGTATGAAATTGAACAAGTAATATAAGATGAGTGAGTTATCGTTCTCACAAGGATTGATTATTAACTACTAAACTTAATCTAACTACGATTTTATTTGAATAGTCAATGTGAATATTTAAAGAAATTTACTTACCAACTAACTAAAATTGAATATCAAGCAAAGAATTAAATTTAAAAAAAAATCAATGATATTTTGAACTCTAGGGTATCAGGTTTCACCTAAGTTGTCCACTCTATTATTCAATTAAATTCAATTGATATTTTATTAACCTTGTTGCCAACCAATTTCTCTAAGGTATTTGTTATTCTTTTTCAAGTAATAACAATGTATAACTATAGTAAGAATTGCATTCTTGTCTTATCTAACAATCTATAATTATTCTTTAAGCATAAGAAATCATATGAAGTTGCAAAAATAACAATTAAATTTCTATCTCATGTGAGTTATGGTAAATCATTCAAGGACTAACATAAACTATCTTTTCAGTCTAATTTATATCTCAATTCATGCAATAGTTGGCTAGACCATAATAAGCATTAAACACATGAATAACTTACTCAACAAGAAATTGAATAAACATCAAAATATTTAATTGAAATAATAGAGTATCAAACTTGGCTACATCCTAACCCTAGATAAAGAAATTTAGTTCATAATGCAAGGAGAAGTAACATAGCAAAATTGAATAGCATTCATAGAGACAAAGGAAAAGAAAAACTTAGAAAACTTGAAGATTCTCCTTGAAATTATGCTTCCAAGGGTTGTAGATTTTTTTCTTGCCTCATGAACACCTTTAAGGACGCCTTTGATAATCTCCTAAAACCCTAAAATATGCCTATTTATATTCTATACAAGAAAGAAGTCAAATATGAACTGAGAAAGGAATCCTGAAAATTTCTAGAAATAGGCCAGCGCAGGGGCGCAGCTGCAGTGGTGAAGGAGTGCCAACTCTCTGGTTGTAAGACATTCTTTTTCTGGTTCTCCCGCTACAGCGCTAGTTGTTTTGCATGGAAGCACCAAGTTACTGGTTGCAAAATATAAAATTTTGCTGCTATTGTGTCGCTACACCACATTGTCTCGTATAGGAGCGCCGCATCTCTAACTTGAAGCTTCGAATTTTACTCTTTTGACTATGTTTTCTTCTAAAATTGATGTGCTTTATTAGGAATCTACTTCCTTTCAAAAGAACCTATGTTTAACTAAAATAGCACATTATTTTCTCTTTATTTCACTTAAAAACTAATCAAAAATTAAATTTTTAGGATTAATAAATTAGTGAATAAAATTCACTAACAACTACTCAGCAAAAGAGTGAATGCTGCATAAGCTTTTAGAATACATAATTGTGCACTTCAGGATTGATCTTGTCTTCTTATAAAGTAGGGCAGCAACAAATTATGAAGAATTTGTATATGAATTTGTATTGGAAGTATTTAATTAGTACAAAAAATAAAGCAGAAGGCAGTTAGAAAACATATCATTAAATGTGTCATTTTTCTTCATTTTAATTTTGGGACATTAAATAATAAGATAACAGAGAAATTTTAGGTAGGATGGCTCATTGTCAAGATTTTGCTCTGGTTTGTTACGCACTCTAAACAAGTTTACCCTTAATGGACGATAGCTTGAAACAAACTATATTACAGGGCAAGATCCCATGAACATTATGGCACACAAATATACAGCTCTGAAGCATTTCTAGTCCATTCCACCAAATCAACAAGTTAGGTCGTCAAATTTTGCAAAACTTTTCTCAGTCTCAATTAATTTATGTGTACATGACCAGATTTAAAAGCACTTGATATATTCTTACCCACTATGTGAATGACTCTAACTACATAGTTTGCTCTGGAATCCAATGTTCTGCTAAAAGATTTTTTGAATTCTACATGTCAAAGTAATTTACTTTGACATGTAGAATCTCTTCTTAATAAGCACACATTTTAGTAAATCATATCACTGAGACTTCCCAAGATTATCAATAATACTAAACTGACACTCACAGACACATTTCAACGACAAGGAATATTTTAGTTCATTTTTATTGTTATATTTTTAATGCGTAATGTTATATCTGCAACTCATCTACAACCAACTTTTCTTACAACCTGAGTTAGCAAATGTTACTGGATGAATAAAATAAATAAATGAAGAAAGGTTAAATTGCAAGATATGGTAATTATCCATCAACTAATATTCTGCCAATTTAGGTTGTAAAAAAAAAAGTTGTAAATGAATTATAGGTGCAATATTACTCATTTTTAAACTAAAGCGGGATATTTGACATTACAAAAAAGAAGAGGGAGTAATAAAACTTTCTAAACAGAGGATAATTTCTTTGTTCTTGATAATATCACCAAAAAAAAAAAAAACAAAAACAAAAGCTACAGACCTTAAGTAAGTGCATTTATGCTACCAAAAGCTCAACGGCATTCAACTAAAAACTTTAACTGCCCTTCCATCTCTATTTCATAGTCAACTAACAATATGGAGAGAGAATCAAATGAGATTTCTAGCTAGCCACATGTGAAAACTCATAAAGCTTAATTCTTTAGGACGGGAAATATGTAATTAATTAAATTAATACTGAAAGTTCATATAGGTCCCATTTTATGAATTACCAGCTTGATATAATCAAGATTGATTAAGAACAATAAGCCTCTAGATCAAGAACAACAAAAAAATTAAAACAATTGCTCAAACAGAGCAAAAGACACAATATACGTGGTACAACTAAGATCCCTCTTAGCCTGCATTAAAGGAGGCTCTTTTCCAACGCCGGAACAAATCCACTAAATCAATCACAAATTTGATTACAGTCAAGCTTACAAACATGAACAAATAGACAACCTTTTTATAATTTGATGAAGTGTATGCAATCCTCTTGAATTGACTTGGGTCTTGCTCAGCTCAGCCTTCTACTTAGCTGGAAATGAGTTAGGCTCCCTCTAACTTTGATGCCAAGACTAGAGTGGCCAAAAGACCCGTAGGGTCTGGGGCCTCCCTATGACCCATCGCTGCCCCAATTGAGGTTAAGGGTAGGTCTGGGTTTGAATATATTTTGCCCTCCCTTGGGTTGGGGGCTGGGTCTAGCTCCTAACCCTGTTTGCCCCACACCCAAAATATGTGAATTTGTTAAGAACAATTAGTGTTCTAAAAATTTCTAGATACTTTTGGGGTTTTTTTTTTACTATAAAATCTTTATATGTTAAAAAATATAATGCAAAGGTTATCTAGAATTCTGTTTAACTTGAAAAATCTTCGTATTTGATTTTTGGTGAATTTTTTAAATTTACTACCCAAAAAGTTGTACTAATATTGATTAACTTGTACTTCACAAAAAGTTATCATTTTTATCATATGTATTATTGTATGTGTCTTCTTTGAGTCCAGAAAATTTCATGATTTTTGGAGCTTTATAAAAATTGTTATGATTTTTTGAATCTTACTGCTCAAAATGCAAGTCTGCTATAACGAATTTGAGAGTTGGCAAAACTAAGCTGTTTCATGGGCTTTATGACCTTATTTTGATATGATATTTTTAGTGAGATATCCTAAATGTGTCTAAATAAATTATGCAAATTTTTGTAAAATTTGGAATAAGCATCAATTTTCTAAAAATCATCAAATTAAGTGTGTTTGTTATATTGTAGCTATGTACTTATTGATTTCTTTTTGTTGGTAATTTTGTTGAATGATTGCATTGGAATGATATGTATGATTCTTAGCTTGAATAGATTATTAAAAAGTGGCTATAATTATATGTGACATGCTTATATATGTTTTAAATTTTTTTTTTATTAAACATGAGATTGAAAGAAAAAAATTGTAAATGACATTGGTAGGGCAAGCCAGGTCTGGATCCACTGAAATATTTTTTACCCCACCCTGCCCTATCTCATTCAGGGGCAATGAGGCGAGGCTAGATACTTGCTAACTCAGACCTACCCCACCCCATCCTATTGCCATCCCTAGCCAAGACTTCTTCTCAGCTAAAGCTCGAACTCCTTTTGAGCTTTGAACACATGAGACTCCCTCTCTTGATGAACATTAGCTGGAATCTCTCAAGCTTTATAATGAAGATGATAGAAGATGATCAAATTAAGATCTGGCCAAGAAGACTCTCTTTATATTTCTGAACTTGTTCTGGATCTATAGAGCTTGAAGAAAATCATTAGAAGTCAGAAGAATATATAAACTACCAAGAATGAAATGCCTAGCAAGAAATAGACAGTTAATGGACCATGAAGAATAAACGATGAACAATGAAGATGTTAAACAAGGATTCGGCCAGCAACCACTCTTTCTCAATATTTCAACTTCTTTAGGTCTAGAGAGCTCAAAGAAAATCGTCCATAAAGAGTGATATATATATCAGCAAACATATCCACATGATGAGATAAGGACACAAATGGTTGGCTGAGATTTTGCTGATATGTAAATTGAAGTGTTCTCACAACAGAAGCTCATGTAGGCACAAATGAAAGCCAAAACACTTGGTCATAATTTGCCAAACTTTACGGCCCGTACAAATACCATATGCACAAAACAAGAAATTAGGGTATCGGTGTTGGTAATAATCATCTTTCATGTTTACAATGTCAATACTATCATGCACATTTAAAGCCTGGCAAAATTCAAAGAGCAATTTTATATGGCAATCCAATCACGTGTATTACCATTTTTACCCAACAAAATAGACATAAGTTATATTACATATACAAGTAAGTCATACATAATATTCACGCAATTTTCTATAAAGAAATTTTGTTTTCTATAAAGCATTGGTACGATGCAAGAACCAAAGGAGAAAAAGGAAAGGCAAAACGCAAATTACAAACTTTTGTAAGAATATGCTACAATACATATTTTTACCAATCCATGTCTATTATTAAACTCTTGCATGACCACATTTTTTTGGTTGGGCCAAGGTTGTGACTTGTGAACCAAACTCATGTTGTAGCCACAAATATTATTAAGTCATTAAACTCTTGTTATAACTCAGTAGGGACTTTGAAGTTACTTTTTAAAAATTAATTAGATTATAAAAAGCCCATTAAACGCAGGTGAAATTCCAATTTCCCCCAAGTAAAACCTTAACTCTTTTCATTAAACCCGTCCTATTTCATTTATCCATTCTGTCATTCAAAGCCAGATGATAAATAAATGACCAAGCTACAGTCGACTTAAAATTTTTTTTTCTCTATTATTCTGCTCAAGATTATTTGATTTGCTAATTCATTCATACATATATTCTAGATTTCAAGACAGCTATTAAGATAGTCTCTTAAGCTTTTAAAGATCTTAGATTTTTATGATACTTGTAATTTAATATACATGTACGTTTAACAATTATAAACATGTAATATAGATGAAGTCAGGGACGGAGCTAATTAAAGCCCAAGACGGGCAGTTGCCCCTACTAGGACATTAAAAATTCCCAAATTGTCCATATATACTTTTCAAAACAACCACATTGCCCGTACTTTAGATCCAGTTGCAAACATACCCTAGCCAGCTTGTGATTTGATTTGAGTTGAAAGCAAAATCCCAAGCAGCAATAATTTCAAAACATTTTTCAATTTTTAATGAAAAGTAAGAACTAGCTAGGCAGTTATTAGCTTCCCCAAGCCTACCAGTACTTTCAATCAAAAGTACGTAAGAACTAGACAACTATTAACACCAATTAAAACTAGAAAGATAAGTAATTTTACCTTTGTTCAAATGAATTTATTAAAAAATAAAAATTATATATAAGGATAGTTTTGGAATTATCTGACATTTATTTAGGAGAGGGGCTTAGAAACAAAATATTATAAGACTTAAATAACAACTCCTTAAATCTATTTGAAAGTTAAATCTCAAACAATTAAAAGAGAGAAACTTGTTAGTTGTAAGAAATACTAGAGCTCGAAGAACTTAAGTATGTTACTCTTTGAAATTGCCTCCCTTGATGAAATTTTTAACTCTATCCCTGGATAAAGCGGCGGGCTAGCCGAGCTACAACTCCTGGGCTTCCCCAAGAGAAAAAGCTTCATGTAGTTACCAAATTGTTAGTAATAATGCTAATTC
Source organism: Boswellia sacra (assembly GCA_013180625.2). Taxonomy (NCBI): domain Eukaryota; kingdom Viridiplantae; phylum Streptophyta; class Magnoliopsida; order Sapindales; family Burseraceae; genus Boswellia; species Boswellia sacra. Next base: position 25,061 of record SNVD02000503.1, read on the forward strand.
TAACAATCTATTTCATCACTATATTCTTTCAAATCTAATGCATCTTTCATTTCTTAATTGTTCTTTCTTTACTCTTTTCCAAATATTTTCTCACAATAACTTTAGGTGTGGAACCCCTAAATCTACTCTTGACAGCCCTTTTTTATTTAAAAAATATTACTAAATTATCCTTAAATATAGTTACAATATTACTCTTTTCTGCTCTACTTGCTCTAGATTAATTTGCAAATCAGTAGACTTATCTAGATATTTCCTATTTTCTAGTTTCTTAAGAAGAAAGGAAGTTATCTACTAAAATATGAAATCTAATCATAAATTCTTGGTAATCTTATTCTCTATAAAATTTGAGTTTAGCCATGAATAACAGGTTTGCCTTGTGTTGCGATGGTAGGCAAGTTTCAGTACTCAGTTCCAGGCGATTTGTTTTCCACTAAGGTATTCAATCAAGCCGTTCAAGCGAATAGTAAAAAAACCACTTCTTGTGTGTATCCTCTTTCTCATGGAAATACGCTCCAGTCTCAAGGAAAGTGGCAAGGGCTTTGGCTGTTGGAAACCTGGACAGTTGCTCCTGCGCAGATTGCATCCACGATCACTCCTGCTGCTCTTGGCATAGTCCAACCAAAAAAGATAACAAGAGAATGAGTGAAAAGTTAGGCAAGATATGAGAGGATGAGAAGCAAACAACAAGTTAAAATTGCAAAGTACATCGGAGAGCAAACTTGAATCAAACATATTTTATTTTGCTTGTGGGTATTAAACTTCTATCAGATTCTACGAAGACAAAAGATTGGGATTGAAATATAAAATAAAGGGGTGTGTAAATTAAAAGTTTATTCATTAAATTTTAACAAGGGGTGTGTTGAGAAATGGGATGCAAAAATTAGATTTTGGGTTTCATACATGTAGCCCTACGTAACTTTAGGATGGGGCTATGTGAACCCCACATGTACTCTCTAAACCCCTTTCTTCTAAATGCATACGCTATTTTAAAATCTGATTATTCATTTTAATGTTAGGTATACAACTAAGTTAGACAACCTAACAATTCATTAGATAGGTACAAATGAAAATAAATTTAATAAATTTTATTAAATAAAGTGGGACCTACATGTCTAATGATTTTGTGTCAAATCAAGTTGTATAAATTGAGTTGTCCAGTTTAATTGTGTAACTATCATTACTGTTTATTTTATATGCAAAACTAAATCGATACAACCAATAGAAGTTAAATAGTTTATTACTATATTTAATATAAATTACTTAATTAAAAGATAAAAAGAAAAGTATCTATAACTTGACTGATTTATTAAAAAAATAAACTCTATTTATAAATCACTTGTTTCATCAAATTTTTATGTAGATTACATTTTTTGTTGTATTTTTTATGTAATAAATATTTATTGATTAACTTAGAAATCGATTATAAATTTTCTTTCTAAAATTAATTATATGATTTACATAAAAATACTAGTTTTTTCAAAAATTGCATATAAGTGTACTTAGGATAAAAGGGTATATGGAGCAATGTTACGGGTTCATATAGCATCACCTCTAACTTTAAATTAAAGAATTTGTACCATCTAAATTTTGAATTTTTCTCTCGAAGAACCAAAACCTCATATATTTTTCAATTTTTTTTATAATATCAAATCCAATGAGATAAAATATGGATTTAATTTATAAAGCATTGTAAGATAAAATTTCAATATTTTTTTATTATCTTCTTTTCTTATTATATATATATGTCCTATCTAAGTTTTAATGTATAGAATCTGCATTGAGAGGTGAGGTTTATTATATCCTATATTATGATGATAAAAAATAATAATTTCTTAATAATAAAATTTTTTCGTGCTGTCAAAAGTTTACTAATTGTGTCTCTAGAGAGTTGAGAAAAATAAAATAAACTAAAATTCAGTCTAATCTATAAAAAATTGTTCGATCGATCCGCTCTCTGGTGAGAGTATTGCAGATCATAAAGATAACAATGAAAAGGGGGAAGGTAGGTTCAATTTTTAAACAAAGTGTTACGTGGCACTTCACCAATGGACAAATTCACAAATCAGAGTCATGGTATTAAATTAGCTGCACAGTAAGCTTTCTAACGTGGGGCATGCAGGTTCAATCTCCATAATAATTATTATGAGTGCCATTATCAACATAGCTTTTTCTAAGATACACATCAGTTGAACTACCAAGAGACTACTCTTTCTAAATATCTGTATCAAACTTTCGTAAACATTGGTGAAATTTTATTTAGTCAAATATTGAGAGCTAAGACTTTAATCATTTGCCCTATATAATATAAGAAGGTCATACCAAAAACCTACTACCTTTCTAAATGCGCAACTACAAGTATTAATTGACCTTTTTGTTATTTTTCTTTAATCTTGTTATCAAAGACCTCCTAGTAAACGACATAAAGTTTGGGGCAAGAATGTTCTTCGTAATTGGAGTATGATCTGTGCACATAACAATTCAGCCTTTTTTTATAATGACTTATATTTATTATATAGTTCAACCGTGTGAATGCTTACATACATAAAAGAGTAGGTGATTCCAATCAATCATACCATAAAATACACCATAATGATGAGTCCACAATTATATTTATGTTAAGGACAACCCACGTGATCTTAGGTGACAAACCAATTACACAATTATAATTTATTCAAATGTCATATTAGTTATCTACATTATTACAAGTGCTTCATCAGCGCAGACTGGCAGGCATTCTCTCTTATTCTTAACATTTAGCTTCGTCAATTGCCAAAAAATTTCCATGGAGAAAACAGCCGAGTCCCAGGCCTCTTCACTTGGAGAAGAAGAAAAGCTGAACAACGAGATTGAAGAACTACTCTTGAACCTTCCCATCGAGAAGAACATGAATGGTATTTGTCTATATAAATATCAAGGGTTTTGGTGTCCATCTAGGCGCATCCATGGCTTGATCTCCTTCCAAAGGCTCTTCCAAGCACAAGATTCAGATATTATACTATCATCCTTCCCGAAATCTGGCACCACTTGGCTAAAGTCCCTCACGTTTACCATTGTGAATCGGTCGCGTTATGCATTAAAGAATAGCCCCTTGCTCACTACATCCCCTCATGAACTTTTACCCGTCGATGAGTTTCGGTTTCATATGCAAAACAAGTCTCCCACTCTTGAAGATAATCATCTTATGCCAAGGATTGTCTCAACGCATGCCCCATATGCTTCACTACCCCAATCTATTTTGAATTCTAATTGCCGTATTGTCTATATTTGTAGGAACCCTTTGGATCAATTCATTTCCCATTGGCATTTCATGCATGAATTGCAAGGCGAGCAAATTCCACTCGAAGAAGCTTTCGACATGATATGCAATGGAGTCCAAGGATTTGGCCCCATTTGGAAACATGTTTTGGGGTACTGGAAGGCCAGCATAGAGCAACCACACAAAATATCATTTTTGAAATACGAAGATTTGAAAGAGGACATCAACTTCTATGTTAAGAAATTGGCTGATTTTTTAGGATGTCCTTTCTCAAAGGAAGAAGAGAGTCAAGGAGCAATTGAAGAAGTATCAAAGATGTGCAGTTTTGATAACCTGAAAATTTTGGAGGTGAACAAGAGTGGTAAACTCGCTAGTGGGCTCAAAAATAAAGTCTTCTTCAGGAAAGGGGAGGTGGGAGACCATACAAACTATATAACACCCCAAATGTCACAACGTCTGGAGAAAATACTGGACAAGAAGTTGGGTGCATCTGGTCTCACCTTTAAGAAATCATAGAAGCTTCAAAAGTATATTATTGTAACTAAAAATTAATTTATCAAGTTCCTTTGTTTTTCTCAAACATTCAAACCAAATCTTGGTTTTTCATGTCTGTTTGTGTAGAGATTTATGTCTTTGTATTTTTTTGGAATTTGATTAAATTTAGTTTATTATCTAAGAGAGCAAGCGCATATAATAATATAATTAGGAATTTCTTTTTAATTCATTTACATGATAAGGTAATGTTACATTTATAAGGTCAACAAGCAAGAATTTGTATGAAAGGTTACACGACCTACCTGATGGAAAATTACATTGACATCTATAAATTTAGCATTTCTGCGCACACTTCTATAATTGAAATTCTAGCATAAGTACCCTACTTTTCTAATGATTTTATTAGAAAATACTATTTTTGTAGTAGTTTTTATTATATATAAGAGAAAATAAAAATATAATAATTATGTGTAAAGAATCTAGAATCTAATATGGTAATTGTACCATTTTTTTAATTATGAACATTACATAGGCTATAATAAATTTTTTTATAACAAATGGAATAAAACTTGTATTATTTTAAATAGTAATTCTATTCAGCCTCTATTTTTTATCTCATTAGGCCCCACCTTTTGTTTAATGATGATAAATTGTAATTTAGACCATCTCTCATTACACTCTATATTTAATCACAAATATATTTATGGTAAACTTAATTAATTATCATTTGATTTTAACGGTGTTTGACATTTTTTCTCCTTCAGTCTAACCTTTAATTAAGTTACAATTTAATCTTAATGGTGTTTTACTCTTTTTTCTTCATTTTTTTATATATTTGCATTTCATAAATTGAAAAACTAATATACATGATACATAAAAAAAAACTTTTTAAAGATTTTAACTTTAATAAGTTGTTTCTCTCTATATATTATTGAATTCTTCAAATTCATATCAACAAAATAATCGATCAAATTCTTATTAGTTTTGGTGTTTGAAAGGGAGAGAGAACGGAAGAAAAATAAATGATTTGGTGTTTAGATATAAAATTAAGTAATTGGTTGAAATTTAAAGGGAAAGAAAGATAATTGAATTGTAATTAATTTGGGATAAAAAAAATTTAGAAAGAGAGATCATGTGAGATTAGAAAGAAAATAAGGGAAAAGATTGGAGATATACAAGGTGAATAAGAGTTTTTATTAAGTCCATTCACTTAATATTAATTATCTTGTTTATTGTATATTTATTACAATTTTACCCTTATTTAATTTTGAATTGGGGGTTAATTAAATAAAAAATAGAGGCTGAATACAATACTCTAATTTAAAAAGCTAGGGGCAAACGGTTTTTTTGTCAAGAAAGCTTTTTGACACAAGCTATTTAAGAAAAAAGATTAAAGGGCCAGTTTATACACTACAAGAATTTTTTTTATATTTGTCACTTTCCATTTTTTTTACTTGGCGATTTTATAACAAAGTGAGATATATTATAGTAGTCTTAAAGTCAAACCAAATTTTTACATTTTTTGTCACTTTTTGTCTTTTTCTAATTGCATATTTATCATATTTTAAAACAGTGTGACACATATGAAATTAGATTTCTTCCTCTTGGTTTATAAAAATTTAACTAAATTAGAATTTTAAAAAATTATATAGTATTAGAATTTTGAAAATTTAAATATTTATCAACAGAAAATATTTTATTTAAATAATATAATTTTATGGTTTAATATAGATATATTGGAATTTATAATCTTTAGTTAATAAATTATAACTAATAAAAAATTAAAATTATTTAATATATTTAAATTAGTTAATTATATGGCAAACGGTGCCATTTTTTGTGGTTAATTATATGGCAAACGGGAAGAACTCAGTTTGCCTGCATCCATCACAAGCATCAGTTTCTCTCATCCATTCACCATCAATCTTAATTTCAACTAAAAGATCCTCCTTTACAAGTTTATCAAATTGAACGTGGCAGTGAAGTTACCTATCATGGTCCTGGTCAGGTAAAACTTTCATATTTCACCTTCTGTGTTGAGAAAATTAGTTTAAAATTGAATTTTGCTGCTAATTAATTAATTAACATCTCACCGTGACAAGGTGTTGGTGTCCTATTTGCTATATCTAGATTAGTTGCAAAAATTATACTTAGAAGTGGAGTTGGCAATAGATTATATTTCAGATTTTCTAGTAGAGCTCGTGATTGCTTGGGGTTCTTGCGCCATGGTTCCAAGCAATGATTTTCTTTTTTCATATAATTTGGTACTTTGTCGATTGTTTCATGAGCATATAATTGTTTTTTCATTTCCATTCAAAAACCAAATACAGCAGAGAAGACTGTGGCCACATTAACACACTAACTTGCTTAATTGAAGCTTGTCACTACTTGCTATACGATTATCGCCACATTAACACTTTAATCACATGACTCGTTATATTCTTTAGCTAGTAGAGCACACATAAGTTTTGAAATAACGTCTTTCATTTAAATATATAGATGCTATTGTACTCTTGTAAGATGCATCGTTGAAAGTGGATATTGTTGGATATGATAATAAGTTGGTTGTGATATGTGTGTGTGTGTGTGTGTGGAGTTGTATGGTCATGTATTTTGTAAGTTGTGATTTTTCTTGTAATGTTTGCTTAGCTCCAATCCTACACGAATAATCTTTTGTGAATTTTTTCCAATTAACATATAGCTGTCTAAAAAATCTGGGCTAGAATATATAATCTCCATATCCCATCTATGTATAATCTCCTTGTTGTTTCCCTTTGATAGTATCTAGCTTTGCAAATTGCCATTTTTCGGAGCTTTGGATACCTTAGTCACTATCTGAAGCCTTAGTACTCTTTTTATGATTTTTACTTGGTAGAAATTTAATAGAAAAGTAAATGGTGCATGTCTGCTTTTCATATTACTGAATGCATCTAAAAAGTTATTGATCATTCTACATTAGCCAATACTGCTTCAAGCTTTGTGTATCTTGCAATGTCTTCTTTATACTTAACTATTGAAATGCTGAAGTATTTACTTTCTTATTGCTAAAGTTGACCTCTAATAACTACAGTTGACTCTGCACATGAGTCTACTGAGTCTAATGAAAAGTTTTAGATCTATGAGATATGCAACGCCGAAAAGGTAATGGTTTTTCTGGTTTAGATGATTTGAGTATCTACAAAATGTAATCATGCATTCTACTTTTAAGCACAGGAGATGAAGAAACTGATTCAATGCTCCAATTGTGGTCAACTAGTCCATCCTGGATGTTTAGTTCCTATCACAGATTAAGCACTCAATAATTGGTCATGCCATTCATGCACTGAAAAAATAGAAGAATATCTTCAATCAAGACATGCCTATCTAATAGAACTTTTAAAGAGGTTCTTAATTTTAAATTTTTCTTGGCTTCTTACAAACTAAAAGTTTTATTTTCTGTCATTTGAGATTGATATTGAACGTATTGTGGATGATTTTATCTTTATGTCTTTCTTTGTTGGCAACGATTTTTTGCCGCATATGCCAACGTTGGAGATTCTTGAGGTATGTAAACATTTAGTTAGCTTTCTTTCAAGTAAGTTATTTGTATTATCCTATGGAAAATATTAGGTCCAGCAATAATGTAAACAACTTATTTTAAATTGGTGCTGTTGTGGTCTAAAACAAGAGTTCAATAAGAATGCTTGTGTTTCTATACTCTTTGATGAAAATTTTGTTGGACACCTGAAAAGTTATGAGGAATTTATAGTTTCGGCATTGAAAGTTGATGCAATTAACGATGGAATTTTTCTTATAACAAACGTTTTTTATATGGATTTTTGATATATGATAAAGTGTGATTGATTCGAGGATTAATGCTTGTTTTATGAGAAATTTGTTTAATGTGACAAATGATACAGATTAAGAATTTCTTAAATTTTTTAAAATACCTTTTATATATATATATATATATATATATATATATATATATATATTAATTTTTTTAAATACTTGTCAGCTAAAAGCTGCCAAGTATATATATATTTTTAAAATTTTAAAACTATTTATATTTGGCGGCCAAAAACCGTCAACTATAGTCATGTACATATTTGGCAGGTTGACCGACCACCAAATTGACCATATTTGGCGATGCCATTGGTGGCGCTTTCAAGACCGCCAAATATATACTTACGTGGCGGCCAAAAACCGCCAAATATGAGCATTTTTCTTGTAGTGAAACCTCTTGTCAAAAAATTAGAATTTCCATTGGATCGTTTGTATCGTAATCTTCATTTCACATTTTAAACATTAATATATATGTATATTGAATCCTTCCTTTTATTTTTTTTAAAACAGGGATATTATATTAAATTTATTAAGATTAAAATTTTGGTATTAACTTAATAATCCAAACTTTAAAAATAATAAAAAAAGTGATTAATTTCGACCTCCTTTAATGTCATGAATTAATAAACTGTACGCACCTTAGTGTACACCTGCCACAAGGCAATTACACCCACCAAATATACTACTTTCTAATTAAAAAACAAGCTTTCTACCTAGCTTTTAAGTTATTAATTTCGTATTCTCCCCAATTTTTATAATAATACATATTGATAATTAATATTGACTGATTTAATAAGTCTATGTCCCGATATACCCATTAACTTGTTTATAGAAAGTTAATTAAAGAGTGAGACAAATACTTCAAAATGATTCCATTAATTTACATGCTTTCATTGACTTTTTTTTTCTTAAAGTTTTTATTTTAAGTTTATTTTGAAAAACTGGACAAAAGAGAAGGAGATAATTAACTGCCTTAATTAATTTCATATTATTCGGAATATATACATATATATGTGTGTGTATATATATATATATATATATATATATATGTGTGTGTGTGTGTGTGTAAGCTACAATATTTATAAACAAAAAATATTGTAGTTTTAGCATTAAGCATGGTACATATATCTGAGCTTTGTCTTTCTAGAGGAATAATATTATATACATATTAATTTGAATATATAACTATCTAAAAAATTTATAATAAATGAAGAGGACTGTAAAAATGATATTACATAATTTTAAGCTAGCTACAATAATATTCGATTACAGGAGAATTGTTGTATGATTAAATCGTATTCTTGCAAAATTTTACTGAATAAATCGATGAGCTTAAAGTGCACATGAACGATCAGATTAGGAATATAGACTGTCGCAATAACGTCCCTTCCAGCTTCAGCAGCTCCAATTTCAGTCGAAAATACCAAGCAAAACACTCAAGTGAACGTCGCTCACCAGATTAATTATCATCCGACCATTTTGGGGAGATCATTTTGGATCATATGCTAGTCAATCCGTGGTAAAAACGAAGAAGTGTTCCAGACTGCTTCTGTACATGAAAGTGCTTTTGAGCAAAAGCATCAGATCAGAATGGTAATTTTTAGAGGAAGTTCTTGATGCTTTTAACTCTAGAACTATGCTAGAAACTGCGTACCCTAATTTAGTAGTTTAAATAAATACGCTATGCCTTAGGATAGCGCTGAGTCTATGGTGCTACAATTGTCTTCGCTAACCATGAAATGCTGTTAAATGTATACGTATAGTTTGAACAAAAGAGAGGGCATGTTGTCTCAAGCATCTGAGTGTTTCATGAATCAATTACACATGCACGTGCAACCGAAGAAGAAATACAGAAAACATATAGAAGGATGCTAGATCAGCTGAGCATGAAACCTTATTCCCTTATTCGTAAAAACCATTTTGTTCCTAATTTGCTATTAACATATGTTATTACAAATACAAGGGGGAATTGCATCCACATTTCAGCTGAAGTTGATAGTTTTTAAGCATGATTATTCGTATTTGTAAACTTGTGCTTGTCCTTGTCTCAGATAATATTTGAAGTGACGGATGTCGGGCCAAATTCATGACCTGTTCGTGCATATGAAAGGTTTGCATTGAAACACGCTTCTTGATGGATGGATGAATAAGACTGGCTCGCCTCCACAAATAAAGGATTCCAATCGAGTAATTGATTGCCCACTAAAAATATGCATCAAGCCAATTTAATATCATGAGTCACGCCTCGCGTCGGTGTCGGTGCCGGTGCTTGCATATTAAGAGAAGATGATAAGGTCAAAGGAAACTTCACCTCATATCAAATGTAGTTACTTAAAACCCAAGTGGCAAATTATTTAAGCACATCATAATTTAATAATTGACCTGTAAATGGACCCTATATGTATCCCTGTCACAATTGTGTGGGCCATAGATCCATCTTTAGAATCTTCGCACTGTTGGCTGATATTATCCACCTGCCCAATCTTCAGAATCTCCAGAAAATGTATCAAATACAAGAGAAAGATAAAGATGTGTTTGCGGAGACAGCATTTTTTTTAATTATTTCTATTTTAATTGAAATTCAAAATTACAATTATGAGAGAGAGGAGACAAAACCCAATGTGTATTCGGTTTAACTTAATTGGTAACTTAATTAATTAGGTGTGTAATTATTTTATAGTCGAACTTTTATCTATTATTTTGAGTTTTTAGGTCAAAAGGTTTCTTAAATAGTATCACAATCAGAATGACTTAATGGATCTAGTGTTTCATATCTTCCATATGCTTTTTAACAGATAATACATAAGATAGAGAATTAAATAACTTATTTATTTTTTCTCCCGAAATTTGTTATAATCCTCATTGTAATGCTTTCCCAAGTTTCATTTTATTTACAAAAATAGACAATACAAAAAACATACCTGGTTGAAAACTGCTAAAGGGCGTCATCATTATTGATATGCTTTATATATATTGTCCTATAAAATTAATGTACATCAATGCTTATCTATTCAACTGGCTCCAGCTACCAAAATACCATTATCACTTCTTTTCAAATAAATTTCTGTCCATAAGATCTTGAAAACGATAGTCTTATACGCGTAACTAAGTCATATATTCACATATTGAAATTTGTATAGTTCTCTAAGAAATCGTATAATTTTATTATAAAAAATATTTTGATAATGTATTCAATAATTAATTTTTAATTAATAATTTATTTATTTTAATAATTTTTCAATCACTAAATACAATTTTTAATGAACACTACTTAATCTTTGAGGTATTTATTGGTAATTTAGGATAAATCTTTAGACATATTATTAAATACTAATTATAATATATAATAATAAATTTTTGAAGAAGTAGTCACTTAATAAGCACATTCAATCGCTGAGGACTCGTTAGTATATGTCACATCGAGCTTGAAGTTGCTTTCAACACATATATAGACAACTTCACCTATCAATGGATACTTTCTATTCCTCTAGAAATATGTGGCAATGAGTTTCTCAATGTGCATAACGTTGTCCAAAATAACCTAGGTGGTCCCATATGTTTATACCAGTTGTTTTCGTTTTCATGTTTAATGTGGCCATTACCTTCGAGCTAGAAATGCAAAAAATATCAAATACTATAGAGGAAGATGATAAAGGTGATAAGTATGTTTGTGGAGACAGAATTTTGTTTTTTTTTTTTTTTTCTATCTTAACTGAAATTTCAAAACTACAAGTATGAAGAATGACATAAACCAATACAATGAATGAATATTTGTTTAACTTAATTAGTAACCTAATTAATTAAGCATATAATTTTTTCTAAAGATAATATTGACATAATTATGATATTATTAGCTAGTTATGTGGTTTAGTTTAATTTAATTAATTAAGAAACCATTTCTTTATGGGTTAATATCATTGATTACCTATGAAATTTGGTTTAATATCATTTAGAAAATAACTATTTCTATTTCATCATAAAACTTTTTGAAGTTCTGGACATTTATCGTCTAGCTACTCCAACTAATGGATTTCCTTCTCAACACTAAACTTTAAAGTGATTTTTGCTGTAGCATTTACACTTCTTTTAAAATTGAGTTGTTTATGAGAAATTATTTTATATTTTACTGTGAAATTGCTTATGTTTTATATGAATTATACAGTTTATAAATTTGTATTTACCTTGTTCTGTTTGTGATGAATTTATGCTTGTAAAGGTTTTGTATAAGGTTAGAAAATCTTAAGCTAGTTAATGTTGTTGATTTGCAACAAAATTTTGTCTCCTACTGAAAGGAAAATCTATGATATAATGTGCTTAACCTTAATTGTTAGGAGATTGAGCACTCCCACTGCAGCTCAAATAAAATATAAGAAACAAATTGTTGTGTTAGAAATAACAATTTGGGTGGCACTATCTTCCACAATAAATAAAATAGACAACTTGGGCGGCTCAGCATTACACAATAAATAAATTAAAGGCACAAAAATTTAATGTCGTAAAACCCTCAATTTGAGGGAAACCTCTACGGACAAGACCGAAAATATTTTACTATGAAGAAAAATATTACAATCTCTCTCACAATTAGAATGAAGGAGATAACAAGAGAGAACGAAGAGAAAAACTTAATACATAAGCTTGGGACAAGTCAAAGGGGGAGGAGGAGGCTTTATTATATAGCCAAGCCTCCCCACTTACAATTTGTTTCCCACCAATGTGGGATTGTGTGAAAAGCAAAAATGCCTTCACACTCTTCACACTTCACATTCTCCCACTTGAAGGCATTTTTCCTTTCAGTCTTGTCTCTATACATGCTGCTCATGTCTCTAACAGGCCACAAGATGTTCTACACCAGATAAACTTGTCAGCATTGATTGGTTTGGTCAATGCATCTGCTATGTTATCCTTCGTGTGGATTTTCTGCATATCCACTATTCCATCTTGCACTACTTCTCGTACATAATGATATTGAACTCCTATGTGCTGCGTCCTTGAATGAAAGGCCGGATTCCTTGCAATATGCAAGGCACTTTGACTGTCACAACATAAAGAAATCTTCTCTTGTTTGTGCCCGAGTTCCTCCAATAACCTTTTGATCCAGACAGCTTCCTTGGAAGCTTGTGTAGCTGCCATATACTCTGCTTCTGTTGTAGATAAAGCCACAACAGTTTGAAGTTTGGATACCCAGCTCACAGCACCTCCTGCAAGTGTAAACACATAGCTTGTAGTGGACTTCCTTTTGTCAAGATCTCCTGTAAAATCTGAATCAACATAGCCCTTAACAATGAACTCTGATCCTTCATAGCATAGTGCAGCATCAGAGGTCCTTTTGATGTATCTAAGGATCCTCTTAATAGAATTCCAATGCTCTCTCCCCAGATTAGCCATGAATCTACTGACTGCTCCCACTGCTTATGCAATGTCTGGTGTTATACATATCATAGCATACATTAGGCTCCCTACTGCTGATGCGTACGATACTTGAGACATTTCCACCCTCTTCGCTTCATTGCTAGGACTCATACTTGAGGATAATTTATGATTAACAGGAAGTGGGGTAGAAATTGGCCTACAATCTTGCATGTTGAAGCGGAGTAAGATTTTCTTCAAGTAGTTATTTTGAGATAGCCAAATCTTCCTGTTTTTTCTGTCTCGGTGAATTTGCATCCCTAGAATCTTGTTTACCGGTCCTAAATCCTTCATTTCAAATCCCGTAACCAATTGTGCCTTTAATTCTTGGACTTGATCTTTGTTAGTGCCTGCTACCAACATATCGTCCACGTGCAACAGCAAAATGACAAAGTCTTTCTCAAACCTCTTGTAATACGTACAATGATCTGAACTGAGTCTGTTGTACCCAAGGCTGATGATGAATGAATCAAAACTCTTGTACCAACACCTTGGCACCTGTTTTAAGCCGTACAGAGATTTGGCCAACCTGCAAACCAAGTTCTCTTTTCCTTCTTTAATAAAACCTTTCGGTTGGAGCATATAAATTTCTTCTTCGAGTTCTCCATGAAAAAACGCAGTTTTTATATCTAACTGCTCTAAGTGTAAGTAAAATGTAGCCCACATAGCCAAGACTGCCCGAATTATTGTAAGTCGTACCATAGGAGAGAATATCTCGTTGAAATCAACTTCTTCTTTCTGAGCATATCCTTTGACCACTAGTCTAGCACGATACCGCTCCACTTGATCATTGCCATCACGTTTGATCTTGTAGACCCATTTGTTTTTTATGGCTTTTCTTCCATGTGGTAGTGACACAAGTTCCCATGTCTTGTTTTTGTCTAAAGCTTCCATCTCTTCATGCATTGCTGTCATCCATAGAGATGCATCAAAACTTTTTATAGCCTCCTGAAAGGTTGAAGGCTCCCAATCTTCTGTTAGGAGACAGTATGCAACATTGCTCACCATCACATACTCTGAGTGCCAAGAAGGTTCCCTTCTTTCTTGAGTTGATCGACGGACTTCAGGTACTTTAGACTCGACTGGTTCTTGATCATCGTGTTCTGATATTGCTTCAGAAGAAACTGTTTGTTCCTGTACTGATACAGTCTCAACATTTTTCTTCGTGCTATCACTTTCTTCACATTTAAACATGTCTTCTACAAAGACAACATCCCTACTGATGACAACCTTACAGGCAGTAGGATCCCATAGGCGATACCCCTTTACTCCATCAGCATACCCTAAGAAGATACATTTCCTGAATTTTGGATCCAGCTTCGTTCTTTCTTGGTCATGATGCATCAGATAAGCAGGACATCTGAAAATATGAAGGGAGGAATAATCAGTTGGCTTACCAGTCCGCATCTCCATAGGTGTCTTTATCTCAATTGCTGTTGATGGAGAGCTATTTATCAAGTAACAGGCTGTAGTGGCTGCTTTTGCCCAAAATGTCTTGGGTAGACCCGCAGTCCTTAGTAAAGCTCTCATTCTTTCTGCGAGAGTTCAATTTATCTGCTCTACCACTCCATTTTGTTGTGGTGTGTAAGCAACTGTCTTCTGCCATTTTATACCTTCTTGACTGCAAAATGCGTCAAACTCCTTGTTGCAGAATTCTCTCCCATTATCTGTCCTCAAACACTTGATCCCTTTTTTGGATTCAAGTTCCACTTGTGCTTTGAAGGCTTTAAATACAGGAAATACATCTGACTTTTTCCTGATGACATATACCCAACATCTCCTATAATAATCATCCATAAATAATACAAAGTAATTTGCTCCTCCTAGGGATGTAACCAGTGATTCCCAAACATCAGAATGAATCAAGTCTAGACTATTTTTACTCCTAGCAATAGATCTGCAAAATTTCAGTCTACTCTGCTTGCTAATAACACAATGCTCACAGAATGATAAACTTACAGTTTTAATTCTAGGAAGCAGTTTTCGATCAGAGAGTATCCTCAAACCTCTTTCAAACATATGGTCAAGTCTTTGATGCCATATCATAGACAATTCTTCTCCAGAACTAGCAACGGCTATTTCTGCCTCATGAACAGTTTCTCCATGGAGCATGTATAGGTTAGCAGCAATCTTTTCTGCCTTTATCACCACAAGCGCACCTTTGACAACCTTCATGGTCCCATTTTTCGTATGGAACTCACATCCGAGGTCATCCAACTATCCCATCGATAGCAAATTTTTCTTCAAGCTAGTCACATGTCATACATCTTGGATAGTGCGAATCGTACCATCAAACATTTTTACTTTGACAGTTCCAATACCAGCGATTTTTAAGGCATGATCATCACCCATGTACACAGACCCTTCTGAGATAGGCTTATATTGATAAAACCAATCTCTTCTAGAAGTCATATGCCATGTTGCTGCTGAATCAATTAGCCAAATATCAGTAAATTTTTTTCTGCCTTCCGTAACTGTTGTTGCCTCGCTACACAAGATTTTGCCATCTCCTGAAGTACTTGCTACACAACCTTGAGATCCTGATGACTCAAATTCTTTTCCTTTGCTGTTTCCCTATCCATTCTTCTTAAGATGCCAGCACTCGTTTTTTAGGTGCCCTTGCTTTCCACAATGGTAGAATTTAAAAAA
This sequence comes from Boswellia sacra, assembly GCA_013180625.2. Lineage (NCBI taxonomy): Eukaryota > Viridiplantae > Streptophyta > Magnoliopsida > Sapindales > Burseraceae > Boswellia > Boswellia sacra. Next base: position 40,692 of record SNVD02000503.1, read on the forward strand.
GTTCTTTCCTTTAGACTTTCCCCTGTTCTGATTGTGACTCCCACTGGAATCACATTCCCTTGATCTCCCTCTGTTGGCGGATAAAGCCTTTGCTTGTTGACAAGTCATTATTCTATCTTTCTTGTTTTAAGTCTGCTTTCTTCTTCCAAGATAGCGGTCGCAATATCATTAAAGACTAGAGGTGACTTCATCGGACCATTTGCCAAGTTAAGGATGAGATTATCATATGAATCAGGTAGACTCTGAAGTAGAAGCTTAGCACGTTCCTTCTCTTCTATGTTATGCTCCATTATTGAGAGCTGAGAGAATAACGTCTTCAAAGTGTTGATAAGTTTAGTCACTAGAGTGGTTTCTGACATGCGAAGAATGTACAGCTTCCTTTTCAAGAAATTTTGTTGTGTAGAGATTTGGCTTCATATAGGCTTGTCAACGTATCCCAAATTTCCTTTGCAGAGTTTAATTATTGAATACTTGATAGCACTTCATCTGCAACTGCTAGATGTAGACTTGCCATCGCGTCACCATCTATCTTCTCCCATTTCTTTTCATCTTGCATACTTTCCGGTCTTCCATCAATTGCTTCAAGGCAATTTTCTTTTCTTAAAATAGCCTTCATTTTTATTTTCTATAGCCCAAAGTTGTTTCCGTCGAACTTCTCTATCTTAAGTTTGGCTGTCATTTGTCTTATAATGAACAGTACCATATATGTGAACAGTATCCTTGAATAGTATCGTATATGTGAACAGTAACAATATCCGTATAGGTACACCACTGCTAAACAGTAATCAGGAATAGTAGTAAGTGCCGATATGATGGTCACAAGTGGTCCCACTTAAAACCCAGTCTCCTTAGACTCTTATCATCTTTTTGACAAAGCTTTCCTAGATATGTATATAACCATACAAGTAACCACTCACTGCCCTACCCCTTGGCTCTGCCTTCGCAATATGATATTGTCCACTTTGGGCCCAAGCCCTCATGGATTTGCTTTTGGATTCTATCCAAAAGGCCTCATACCAATGGAGTGCTTGTCCATACTTATATGCCCATGATCTTCCCCATGTCTAGCCAATGTGGCACTTTGATTGCATTACCAAACAATCCCCCTCTCAAACAAAGGACCATACTATTCTGTATATTTTTTTTTTCTTTTTTTGAGCCTCCCCTCAAACGATCATCCCTCCCCTCAAACGATCATCCATCCGTCTACTTCATCGAGGCCTTGGCTACCTCAAGAGCTTGCTCTATCAAGCTGCCAAATAAAGCTCAAACACGGATCTGAGGGCCCACCACCTTTGTTCGACACTCTGAGAATTTTCATCACGTATTCTCCTGGCTTAGTCTAGGCCTGGGCTCTGATACCACTGTTAGGAGATTGAGCACTCCCACCGTAGCTCAAATAAAAGACAAGAAACAATTTGTTATGTTATAAATAACAATTTGAGTGGCACTGCCTTCCACAATAAATAAAATAGACAACTTGGGCAGCTTAGCCTTCAACAGTAAATAAATTAAAGGCAATAAAGAAAATAAAGGCACAAAAATTTAACGTGGTAAAACCCTCAATTTCAGGGAAACCTCCACGGGACAAGACTGAAAATATTTTAGAAAAATATTACAATCTCTCTCACAATTAGAATGAAGGAGATAACAAGGGAGAAAGAAGAGAAAAACTTAATACATAAGCTTGGGACAAGTCAAAGGGGTAGGAGGAGGCTTTATTATATAGCCAAGCCTCCCTACTTACAATTTGTTCCCACCAATGTGAAATTTTGTGAAAGGCAAAAATGCCTTCACACTCTTCACACTTCACATTAATTGTACTACCACGCTTGCTTGTTCATTGTATTGCTAAAAGCTCTTTCAAGTTTCGTTTTATTTAGGAAAATAAACAACACAAAAAAAAAATCCTTGGTTGAAAACCGATAAAAGAGTTGTCATTATAAATGTAAGTTTGTCAGTTATTTCTATATATATGTATATAAAAAAGTATTCATATAACCCACATTAGCCCTTGAGAGAACAAAGACCCTGGATACCCGAATTAGAAGCAGAATGTCTCTTCAAGTTTCAGCAACTCCTAGCTTAACCCATAATGCTAAGCCAGATGGGAATCGACACTTGGCAAATTTTCATCCTAGTATTTGGGGTGATTATTTCCTCTCAAATGCTAGTGACGGTACCTCCATGGTTCGTAAAACTCTTCTTCTGACTGCCTTCTAAGTTACTTGCTATCGCTTAGTGTGTGTCTATATATGTGTCACATGTGTTTGCGTGCGTTTTGTCCCCGTCGACTATGCCAACACGTACTATATATTGATCCATTTATTAATTAATATATATCTCCGATTCGATAATCCTGCAGGATAGTGGCAATCATGCAAAGCATGTCCAACTGAAGGAAGAAATTCGTAGATTGTTAACTGTTGATGGCAAAAGTTCAGAGAAACTTGACTTGATTGATGCGATACAGCGCTTAGGTGTGTCTTACCATTTTGAAAATGAGATTGATGAAAACTTAGAGAAAATTTACGAAGACCACCACGACTTATCTGATCTCAAAGATGATGACGACCACCTATATTTCATCTCTCTTCGGTTTCGATTACTTAGACAGCATGGTTATAGAATCTCATGTGGTATGTCCTTTTCTTTCCTATTATTATTACTTCTACTTTTATAGACTCTATAGCGTTGTTTGAACTTTTGTCCAAACAAGTTCAACATGTAATGTGTTAATTGGATGGTGAAGCAGATGTCTTCAACAAGTTCAAGGACGGAAATGGGAACTTCAAGGAATCTCTTATAAGAGATGTTAAAGGAATATTAAACCTCTATGAAGCTACACATCTCAGGGTGCATGGAGAAATAATACTGGATGAAGCATTTGCTTTCACTACCTCTCACCTTGAGTCCATATCGACCCAACTCAGTAATCCACTAGGAGAGCAAGTCAAGCATGCCTTAAAGCAACCTCTTTGCAAAGGCTTGCCGAGGCTAGAGGCAAGATATTACATGGCTTTCTATTAACAAGATCCTTTGCATAATGAAGTTCTATTAACCTTTGTGAAGTTAGATTTCAACATTTTACAAAAACTACACCAGAAAGAACTTAGTGATATCACAAGGTATGAAAATGATATTAAATTATGTACGGGTTTTCTGTGTTTTGCATTTCCAATTATAATACTATTTTTTGATCAACAATTAGGTGGTGGAGAAGTTTGGATGTTGCGAATAAGCTATCTTTTGCAAGAGATAGAGTGGTAGAGTTGTACTTCTGGATTGTGGCAGTGTATTTCGAGCCTCATTATGCCTTGGCAAGGAAGATTTTAGCCAAAGTGATGGCCATGTCTTCCATTATAGATGACATCTATGATGCGTATGGTACAATTGAAGAACTTGAGCCTTTTACCGCAGCAATCGATGAGGGGTACTCAATTCATAATTATCCTCATATATAATCTTATTGTCATAGTAAATTCAAAAAGGAGTAATCAATACAAGAAATTTTCACATATTTATCACTTTGTTTTTTTTTTATTTGGCCTTTTTTTTAAAAAGTGATAACTATAACATTAATATGAAAGTCAAACCCATATTTTCTTCATACTTGTCACTCGTTGTTTTGATTATATTACATATTTCTCACATTTTTAGATAGTGACAAGTAATTAACAAGTAATTAGGATACATATGAAAACAAACAAAGTATTTAAACTTAGAAGTAATTTTTAGGGGTGATTACGAAAAATTATAATATATTAAAAATTCACGTAATTTTACTAAACTATATAAACAAAATAATCTCCAAAAACCTAACCTAAAACCTAAACTAAGTCGTGTCTCTCTCGTTCTCTCTAGTGCCGCAGCACCTCCTCCGCGACTCGCCGACTCCAGTAGCCCCGCAAGGCACCGACTCCAGCAGCCCCGCAACTCGCCTACTCCAGCAGCCCTGCACCTCCAGCAGCCCCGCCTCGCGCCGACAGTAGCAGGTTTCAAGCTGAGTGGGTAGCTTGTATTCGTTATGCTATTACAAGAAAAGGCAAGTATAGAACAAGAGTTCCTCTTTTGAGACAACAAGTTTTGAACTCTTTGGTAACGCCTCTACCTCTAACTATAACGACGACTGTGGTTGCAAAGCGATATGCTTTCCTTTCAACTGCACTCATAGAAATATCTCCACAAAAGATGCCAGTGTCAAAGATACAACTACATATCAGACTTCTGGATGAGTTGCTGCGTGATATGTGCCATTCATCAGCACAAGTAAGCATGCCTCTTAACATAGTTTTTTCTATTTTTCTGACGAATTTTGCTTTTAGGATTCAAAAAAAATGATGCAAGAGAACCAAGCCTTTTGATGGATTCACTGTATCATATTTACTTGTGTTGATATGGCATTTGGTGGTTGGGTCTTTGCATATGTTTATGTAAAGTCATTTTTGTCAGGTAAGAGAGGCTATAGGTGTTACCCTTTTTGTGTTGTGTTCGAACATTCGGCTCTATATGTCATTTTCTCATGATCAGTCACATGAAGGGAAGAACATTGATAGTGATAATCATCTTAAAGAGGAAAATGGGTTCAGTTTCTAATAGAAAGAGCATCTGAAGGGGTTACAAACATTTAGAATAATAGTCTTTTTGACAGAACGGACATGTCGGCAGATACTGGTACTCAAAAGGGGTTGTTAAATGGAAATTCATAAGATGATGCCAAATGGATGGAAATGGTACTAATTCTTATAATTGTTTTCAACCAAATCTGTGCTGGTTTTTATGTTACTTAACTAATCAGTTCATTTTCTCCTGATACATGTAGTTATTTCATTTTATCATCTCAACTTTAAAGTCTGGAAGATCACCGTTATTGCTGGATGTAGTTGTGGGACTTCTTTATCCTGTAATATCCTTGCAGGTATGATAAGTATGACATTGAATTCGGTCCTTTAACTTAATTGGTTTTTCTGAGGTTTCATCTTGGTTCTGAAATTTAATCGTTCATTATGTTGCTTTTGAATCATCAGTTTTGGATTACTCACTGAGTCATTAATTGGGGTTGTTTAACAAAATGATAGAGATTCCGTTTCGGGAGTAATCAAATGGGTAGTGAGAGGAGAATATTATTCATGATTTTAGTTTATACCTCTTGTTCTAAAATGGAATTTACCATTCAAAGTCTGAAGTGTTTCCTTTTTCCAATGAGTTTGTAATGGGAGAAATTCCCTAACCATTTAATTTCTGTTGCTGACCTTTTGATTGTGTCAATCTTTCTTGCTAATTATTATTATTATTATTATTATTATTACTATTATTATTATTATTATTATTATTATTATTATATTTTTAAAGGAAACATCAAATAAAGATTTATCAACATTGGCCAAGGCAGCTTTTGAATTGTTGAAATCGAGGATTTTCTGGGAGCCTCATCTTCAGAAAGCTATTTCTATTATTCTATCCTCTGCAAATGATTCTAACTAGAGGACAAGATCCGCTACTCTAACGTATCTATGAACTTTTATGTACATGTAAGGTATTTAATCATAGGGGTGGTCTTAGGCATTAGGAATTTTTGAATTTTAGATTTTGATTACATTCTTTGAACAATTTTGCTTAAGTTTAATTGTAGAGCGTCCATATCTATAGTTCATAAATTGTCATTTGTAGGAAAAAAATAGCTTTCATGGTCCTCTATTTTGCTTTCGTGTCTTGAAGCTCCCCGTTTTGTGAATTCTCCTTTTCACTTTTACGTTATAGTATTTCAAGAAGATAGATATTGAGGTCAATACAAGCATGTACTTTGTGAAAATATTTATCACTTGGAGACTAATAAAAATTTTGTCCAACAGGCACACTTTCATTCTCTCACAAATGGAGGAACAAAATATTTGGAAAACTGTGGAGAAGCTTCTTATGGACAATCAAGTTAAGGCAAGTTCTTGATTGGATCTAGTAATAAGTGGAATAGTTCTTTCACAAAGATTGTGCATTACAATAGCAGATAAAAGTGATCTTTCCAACTTAAATTCAGGACCAGAAACTGTCCAAGTAAAAAAGGCTTAAAGCCTGAAATTTTATTGTTATTAGGGATGGCATTTAGCAATAATGTCAAAATCTATATGGAGTTGGTAATTTTTGCTGTGATGATTATAATCATCTGGCAATCACTGGATAAGATTTTGATGCCTTTTAACTGAAAAAGCCACATCTTATCCAGGCAAGGGAGCATGCTGCAGCTGTTCTAGCTGGCCTAATGAAGGGTGGTGATGAGGATTTAGCTACAGATTTCTGCAATAGAGCTTATGAGAAGGCAAATATTATTCAAAGGAAGCATAAGCAGAAGTGACTCTTTGTTTCTAATGTACTTGAAATGTTTTTTACTTTATTTACCTTTCAGTAAGGGGGAAAATTATCCATATGTTTATACGTATATAAGTGCAAAACTTACAGGGGTTTGTCTTAGGGTCTACCTTTCTTGCATGCTTACAGTGCGCACTTGAATACCCATCTACTTGTTCTTTACGGATAAGTTTTTATTGTATGCATTTGTTTAATTTGTGCATTCTTCATGCTTGTGTTTGGTATTTAAATCTCCTCTACTTTTATTTTATTTTATTTATTATTCTTTTAATGAATATGAGATTTGTAATTTATGAATGTAGGAATCTGAGTCATGGCGAGTCAATAGCTTCTAGACATGGTGCTGTACTTGCTTTGGCTGCTTCTGTATTATCCGTCCTTTATGATATGCCCATGTTTGTTGACCTTATATATAAATATAAGAAAATGTTCTTATTATCTTTATGTTTTGATTGTATTTAAAAAAAATTTGAAAATGAAAATTCAGCGAAGTCCTATCTTTCCCAGGAGTTGTTGGAGCTGAATTCTTGTATTATTAATTTCGATTTTTGTGGAATTTACAATTATAAAACATTTTTTGTTCAATTCAACCAATAATTTTGAGAGCTGAAATGTGTTGACTCAAATTCTTGGTGCCCATATGTCATCATACAAGATTTGAGTTTCGCTCTCTTGAGGTTTTCCCATTCTAGCTTTTCCCAGCACGACAATGCATAAAAGGTTTTGTTGTTATTAGCCAATTTAGCTTGCTCGCTCTCTTAAGGTTATAGAAGTTGTCTTGGGTTGAATCCTGCTCACAGGAAGGATAGGAGGTTTTATTTCATCTCATATTTTTATTGTTACTATTAGAACTTTAGTTTCAAACACCTAGATGGTAATTGGACTGAGATTGCTTTGTATCTTCATCCATGAGTATGCAAATCAATTATGCAGGGAAATGAATTTTTAAGTCTGTAATTGCTTTTAAGATTACATGGAAATGATTTACGGAAGATATTTTGAAAATATGGTCCCAATAAAGTTTCTATTATCAGGAAACTTGCCTTTTTTTTCTTTATTTTTATTTTTTATGCATATGCGTTTTTGTGTTGTACCATATGCTTGTATGCATACTTATGATATGTTAGTATAAATGTTGAGACTTGGCAAATTAATATGTTATGAATCTAATGACCGGGAACCCGTACAAGAACAAACTAAACTCAAACACTCACTCAACAATCACTCACACACAATCGATGAACCAACAATCCAATAATCTGAATACTCTTCAATAACTCAAATAATCAATGTCTAAATAATAATGTCTACAAATAATAATGAAACCCTATATTTATACTAATCAAGACATATTGAAATTTGAGTCAAATTAGGAAAAGTCAAGATCCCTAATTGAGTCAAAATCCCTAAATCGTAAAATTCCTAATTCAATTAAACTTTAAATAACTAAATTATTGAAAAGACTTAAATATCCCTAATATAAAAATAACCCATGCTACATCATCTAATATTGGAGTGAGCTTCTCTCATTTCTTTTCTTGCCAAGGCATAATATTCTTTTAACAGAACAATTAACATCTTCATTTTTTATTTTGAGTACTGAAGATCCCTGACATTTCCTATGTGATCTAAATTTAGGGTTACATTTAAGCCCCACAAACGTGGTAGTTAGGAAACTTGTAAGATATAATATCACATTAGGCGGCTCTAGGGAGAATTGAATTGTGGACCTCTTGGTTGAAATCAAATGTTTTTACTAATCTGCCCAACCCTTAGGATTCTTTGTGATGTTAACATTTTCTTACCCATTCTAAAGAAAGCCTCTGCCTGTTAGCCAGGTAATTTGTATAACTTATATAGATGCTAAAAGCCATTGTGAATGCAATTCTGCTGTGTGGCCTCTTTTAAGTTTCTTCTCCATGTCATCCTAATATTGATCATTTCCCCCTATTCAGTTGGTTGCCCAAGCATGTTACATTATTGGCTCGTTTTGGAGGGGAGCTATCGCCAATTAAATCTACAGTGACTAAAGCAGTTGCAGAGTTCCGTCATACTCATGCTGACACATGGAATCTTCAGAAAGATTCATTTACAAAGGAGCAACTTGAGGTATCTTCATAAAAACAGTCTTCTTCTGCAGACTTTTAGCTTTTAATAATGGAGAATATGGTAATATTCATTCTTTTTTCTAATCTTATGCTTGCAGGTTTTGTAGGTTTTCAATATTCATTCTTTTAATGTGTTAGATCTAGAAGAACTAGGAACTCTTAAATTCCTTAGTTTTTTTTTGGGGCTAATCACACGGACACCCCCTTGTTTTGGCTTAATTTCGTCCATATTCACTGTTTGTCATTTTTCATCACCGCCTACTCCTGACTTTTTCGAAATTCATCATGGAGACCCCTTCCATCAGATTTTTCGTTAAGTACTTGTAATTATGTTAAGTATTGAGGGGCATAATAGTCATTTAACAATAAAAATTAATAAAAGAATTTATTAGAAATAAAAAAGTATAATAACCATTTAACAATAAAAAAATTAATAAAAGAATTTATTAAAAATAAAAAATTAATAAAAATAATTATTAAATCTTCTTCCTTTCATCCGCTCGGTGCTCCCTCCCTTCATCCTCTTCTTCACACCCAGAAATCTCTCAGCTTTCTCCTCTCCATCTCTCTCAATCTCTCATCTCTCTTTTCTTTCTATCTCTCTCACCTACTCCTTCCTCTCTTCTAATACAGCCGTCACCGCCGCCTCCTCCACCACCACTTCCACTTCCTCCCCCGTAGCCACCTCCCTTCTCCCTTCTTCACTACACCTAGAGCCTAACTCCGAAGCCATCACCCAGTATTTCTCTTATGTGTGTCTCTGGAGATGGAATTTATGAAGATTATTTGCTTAAAGAGGTTGAGAAGTATAAGGGAGAAGAAAGCGTTGGTGGCAGATTCGGTTTCTATTTGTTTCGGATTCGCCGAAGCCATCACCCAGTATTTCTGTTGTGTGTGTTTTGTTTGCATTTCAGGTTCGGATTTTGTTTGTTTATGTTTCTGATGGGTGGGAGGTAGAGAGTGGCAGTGACAGAGAAGTCGAAATCGTTGTCAATGGAGTAGGAGGAAGAGTTATGAGCGTTGGTGAATTGCATTGTTCTCAAGAATCCATGACCAGATCAAAAATTTTTTCCAGAAATCAAATTAAAAAATTATAATAATGTATCAAACCCAACAACTCCTCTACCACCATCGATTGAAAAGAAAAAAGAAAATAAAAAGAGAAAAGAAATTAAGACCGAGAAGAGCATAAGGAATTGAATTGAAGAGCAGAGGTTCGGGTTTACTGGGTTTGGGTTTCTCAATAATGGAGACAGAGCAAACAATGGTAAGGAGAGATAAGATGATTAGTGATATAAAAAAAATTCTTATTTTATAATTATTATAAAAAAGTATACCCTTTATAATCATATTTATTATTAAATTTTTAGTTAAGTTTTTTCAAAACTACGATTAAGGGTATTTAGGTAAAATGGCTCTTTATGGATGAAAAACTGATGAAATCTGATGTCACTTAACGTCTAAACTAACGGAAGGGGTCTCCATGATGAATTTTGAAAAAGTTAGGGTAGGCGGTGATGAAAAGTGGCAAACAGTGAATATGGACGAAATTAAACCAAAACCAAGGGGGTGTCTGTGTGATTAGCCCCTTTTTTTTTATTTTAAACTCTTTCGATAATTTACCTTGGCAGTAATAAGTGAAGCATGACAATACCGTAACATGGTTAGCTTTTTGGAATGATCCAATTAATCCAAAGGAATTCAAGTATGTGTTCTCGGCAGCTAGCCCTTCTTTGAAGGGGCAAAGTGACAAAGAGAAGTATGAGAAGGCAAGAATGCTGAAGGTATCACCAAACTTCTGATATCTGGCCTTCTTCATCGTTCTCACATAAGCAACTTGTTGTTTCTGGTAGCTACCTCTTTCGTTTACTACATAACTTTAAGTATCTAACTCTATGTTATGTACAGGACTACATAGAGAGTATTAGAGTAGCATACACAAAGGATTTTACAAGCAAAGATGTTACAAGGAGGCAAATAGCAATTCCTGCCTATCTTATTGATAAACTAGCTCTTAGGGCAGGCAACGAGAAGGTATGGTACATGTTTGTATCCTATACATGTTCCAGTTGATAGTTAAGTGCAGAGTTGTGGTTTATTGAGTGCAAAAAGTTGTTGCATGAAGTTCAGGAGTATTTAATAAGTATCATTCATGTCTCGACTTAATAATGCTGGGATTGTGCATGCCACTGTGATGCAATGCATTGTAAGCAGCTGCTCAGATGACTTCAGCTATTATTTTTATAATAAATGACTCACTTTTATGTTTCTCTAGTTTTGTACCATTTTTCGTGCTTTTGGATTCTGGTTAGATGTATACACTATTTTTTTTATCAATGTTATTTTGAGGACTAATGTTTGTTGTTTTATGGTCTGAACAGTAAGACACATTATGATTTTCAAATTTGGTGGCTGGGATTTCTTTTTGTGATTCAATATCTATTCTTGTGACATGTGCCACTGTGCTACTTGTGGTGTTTACATTTATTTCTTTATTTTCAGCTATACATTTTACAATAACCGTTAGCCATACATCCTGCTTATATGCAACTCTTTCTAGAATGTTTCTAGGTTTTCTTCATTTTGTGGTTTACTTCCTGCAGGATGATGATGAAGCTGATACTGTTGGTTGTTGTACATTGAAAGTAGGGAATGTAGAGTGTATCCCTTCGAATAAATTGAAGGAATGACCTCTTATCTCACCAGCATAAGAGTGTTGAGATTTTTGCAATTTAATTTTCTTAGCTGCAAGATTGGCAAATTGTAAGAGCAGAGTTGTAAATAGTTATAAATTGGTTTGGTGTTAAATTTTGGTTGCTTTCTCTACTTATTAATTTAATGAAGTTTGTAAAAGTTTAAATCTACTTTTTCGATTTAATTATGTTCCATTTCCACTCATTCTAGCTAATTATAAGTAGTAACAATTTTGCTCATGGATGATTGTTCAGTTTGACTTCCTTGGTAAAGATTCAATTCAATATGTAAACACAGTTGACGTCGAGCTTGCTGTGTACAAGGCAATTGGGCAGTTTCAAACTAGTGAGTAAGTGACCTTTCAAATTGGATTACATGTCTTTCTTGTAGGACCTGGGCCATTGAATTTGTTTTCCTTTTTCTAGCAAAGAAGCAAGGAGATGATCTCTTTGACAAGCTGGATCAGCTAAACTGAATGCTCATCTGAAGGAACTCATGCCTAGCCTTACAGCAAAAGTATTCCAAACATATAATGCCTCCATCACGTTGGATCAGATGGTAAGTTGTCAGTTGCAAACTGGTTTCATGTAATGCAACATCATTAAGTTACTTCCGATAATATTTATTAAGCTTGCTCTGCATAGGAGTTTACAGTTCAGTTTCTCGTTATTATTTAATCCCTTTTTGAATTGTTTTGCCTGTGACAGTCGAATAAAGGAACTAAAGAAGGTGATGTTGCATATTATTGATGATCACGAAGAAACTATGGCCTGTTTCATCTTTAAAGAAATCAATGCAACAATTCTACCACTTTGGTCTCCTTTTTATACTTTTCTTGTCTTTTAAATTGTGGAAGAAAAGAAAAAGTGCTAGTTTCCACTGCTTCGGGTTGACATCTTTTGTTAAGACACCAAATTCCATGTCTTCTTTTTTTGCATATCGGAACTCTGGGAGTGTTTGTTTTCAATTTTTTTTTTCCTTGTTGAACATATAATGATGCATTCTGCTCTGTATAAACGCTTGATTCCAATGCATCTTACTAATTTAAAGCTTTTGATCTAAAAAATCTTCTTTCTAATTGTTGTAGAAAATTTGACCTCACTTCCTAAATTATTTTGATATAGGCTCATGTGTTCAAGTCAAAGCCTGGCGCTTATGCTGCATTCCTTGCAAATTACAGCCAGAGATCTTTTGCAAAGGTGTCCTTTGGAAATCAGCATTATAATCTACCTCCTTGGTCTATTAGTATTTTGCCTGACTGCAAGAACACTGTATATAACACTGCAAGGGTGAGAAAAGACCTCCAATGAACTTTGGTTTGCATTTTAGTTAGCTAGCTTACATGTATTTATTGGTTCTTATTCTAGTATTAATCACATTACTTTGACAAGAATTTGTGATTTTCAATAGGTATCATAAAGTATAGTTTTTCCCTTGCTTAGAATTTCATAATAAACCAGATGCTGACATTTACTTCCAATCTTTGTCTAGGTTGGTGCACAAAGCTCACAGATGAAAATGACTCTGGTTCCTATGCATGGAGGATTCTCTTGGCAAGCTTTTAATGAAGAGCCGGCTGCATATGGTGATAATGCTTTCACAGTGACCGGATTGTTGGAGCATTTTGTAGGAAATTTTTCTTTTGTACATATTGAAGTGCATGATGCTTCTCTTTTGCTATTTACATGTTTGTGTTTGTGATAGAATGCAAACGCTGACTACAACTGCATACTTGCCTTAAAGCATAAAGTCCACCTATGTTATTATTTTGATATGCTTAGAGTTATTGACGTAGAACTGATTAGATTATAATTAGGAATAAAATTAAAATTTAGGGATTTCAATTTGACTTGGATGTTAGTGAAGTGATTTGAATGTTGTAGTTCATGTGGTGCTTAATTTGAATATTTTGATTTGAGAGTATCATTTGATTTTCTACTGTGTTTTGGCATTGAATATTATCAAGTTGAAAAATTTTTCTACTATTACAAAACCATATTTATTGTTCAAAAAGCACCAAATATGACAAAATTCAAAAAAGTTAACTGTTGCAAAACCATATTTATCGTTCAAAAAGTGCCAAATATTGCAAAATTCAAAAAAGTTAACCGTTACAAAATCATATTTGTCGTTTGAAAAGCACCAAATATGACAAAATTAAAAAAAGTTAACCGTTACAAAACTATATTTATCGGGCAAAAAGCGATAAATATGTTGCAATTAAAAAATGTAACCGTTACAACCTACCAAATTTGACAATAAAAAGTGACAAATATGGCATTTTTTCTACAGTATTTATGTTATTACACTTGGCGCTTTTATGTGAGAAATATGGTTGTGAATATATTTGGCGTTTTGACCAATCGCCAAATAGACTATATTTGGCGATGCCATTGGTGTCCTTTTTTTGACCGCCAAATATATATTTATTTGGCAATCAAATATGAGAGTTTTTCTTGTAGTGTTTGTTTCAGCTTTTCAAGTAGAGCTTATTGAAGTATATCTTTTTGGAGTAAACCTTTTAAAGATAGAGCTTTTATTAAAAATTTATTACTTATTTGATGCTAAAATAGAGTTATGTTATAAGGAAAGAATAAAGTAAAATATTTAAAATTAAATAAAGGTATATTTAATATTTCAAAACTTTAAAAAAGCTCAAAAAGAGCTTTTCTCAAAAGCTTCAATTTTGGGCTTCTCCTAGTAAACATAAAATAGGTTTTTTAATCATCTATAAGCTCTTCTTAGGTGGCAGTCAAACGACACAAAAAAATTTTAAAAGAGTTTTTGGCATAAAAAAAGCTCTTTTGGCCGGTAGATAAGCCCAAACAAACGCGCTCTAAGAAGTTCATTTAAAACCTGGGCGTGGGGAGATCCCTAGGCCAAGCACAGTTTTACCCACTCTTGAATTAAACAATATTCGTTAGTCCAGCTACTTTAATAAATAAATACAAAGATTCCCTTTGTGAAAATTCATTTTAAAAATGGGTGATGTAACAATATTGTCCATAGCGGTCAAATAATTTTCATGTTTATAATACATATGAATTCATATTTTACTCTAACATGTATTATATTTTACTATAGTATTATTATAAATAGCATATGATTTCATATTAAAAACTAGAGTTTGAAAAGAAAATCGACAATTTTAGTTTTGATTCTTACACTAATATTTGAAATTAAATTTGAAAATTGCTTATATTATATATTTTTAATGTTGGTATGCATCTTTTCATCTAAAAATTTTTAGTTAAGTTAATACAAAATTTGTAATTATTGAAAATTAAATATCAAAGGAAATATTAATTTTCATCTAAATTTTAATTACTAATATATAATAAGAAGAAAGATTTGTGAGATTTGAAGCTTATTGATTGTTATGTGGAATATAACAAAAAACTGTAAAATAAATTAGCATAGAGGTTTACGTGGTTTGGTTATATTAGCCTACGTCCACAAACAGCAAGAGCTGCAATCCACGATATTTTTTTTTTGTTTTACAGACTCAAAGACTTACAATTGCAAACTCCCTCGACTCTCAATGCCTAGTTTATGTAAAATTGTTTTTCACAAAGAACACAACACTAATGACTCAACTCTCCTTGTCATTGCAAACTCAACACAATTCTATCAAATAACACACAATTAATCACTCAAGCGTTTCAAACTTACATGATCTGTAAACTGTCAAGCAAAGCTTAAAGCTTCGCACACGAAAATAAAGAACAAACACACTACAGCTCACTCTTCTCAAATGTTGATGATTGCACACACATCCAATGGTTGTATAATAAGCTATATATACCTTCCTATCTAACAGTACTTTGTTTCCTTCAATAGCAAGATTTAAATTCTTACTTGGAAAAAAACATTAATTAGGATCAATAGACAATAAGATATAAACATATGTTCTCCTACATGAACTAGGATATTATGCTAACTATCATAATGTGATAAAGGATAATGTCCAAAATTTAATTCCTAGTATCATAGAAGTTATCCCAATTCTAGTAGACTATGAGCAACTACATCCCAAGACCCATTCTTTCAACATACTCTTGGAAAATCTTAGGTGAATATGTATTTGTTAAATCCATAAGCAAAAACTGTCATATGGACCAAGTAAGAGAATGTAAGATTTATTTGGTTCACATGACTATAAGGTCCAAATGATGATTTATTTATTAAGTTTAATAAATAATTAATTGAATAAACCTTTATGTAGTTGGTTATTATTAATTATATTTTATAGTTAAATAAAATACTTACTGGAGAAGTTATCATATTTTGATGCATGGACAATAGGAATTATAATTAGATTGGGACAATGCTTGTGAAAAGTTGTAAAAAGGCTAATGATTCTCTGAATGAAAAGTAGTTGTATATTAGGCAACAAAGTAAACACGAATTTGATTAACATTAGGAATACTTTTACACTTTGGTTAATCAAATTAAACCAAATCTTTTCTCATAAGATGCCAATTAATATGTCACATGTACTTGGCATTCATGTGAACCTAACATGGTTAACCTTCATTGAAAAATATTTAATTATACCAAGATGAGAAAACAACTTCGTATTTCGCCTCGATGCTCTATATACATGTAAAACAACCTCTTTTTGTTATTATAATTTATCAACTACTTGATCACATAAAGCAACATAATTTTAAATAAATAAAAAATCTAGCAACATTTTCTTACGACACTAACCTACTATTTCTCCCCCACCACGTATCCAACTCACATATGCTTTTGTAGATGTTGGTGTTATGTGGCATCTCATTGCACATGCAATAGACGTGATCATATTTGTTTTATCATCATGTGATAAAAACATTAATGTCGATATCTTGTCATTATCTCATTTATCTCATAAGGAAGTTTTTATTCTAGGAAAAATTTGCCTTGAATAAAAATGATTTATCTTGGCAAGTTTTGTTCATGGAAGTTTTATCTTGATTGATTAAGATCATATTAACACACTTTTATCTTGGTTGATTAATCTCATATTAACAAAGTTTTCTCTCGATTGATTAATCTCATTAGGATATTATTTATAAGTGTTTATCTTGATTGCCAATTACATATATGATTAGGATATCTTTGATAAATGGTTATCTTGATTACTAATCACTTTATGATTAGGATTTTATTGGTAAGTATCCTAATGGAAGTTTTTCTATTGATTGTCAATCTCATATATGATTAGGATCTTATCAAAGTATCCTAATTTATCCAAGAGAGTTTTTATTTGACTTCCTATATGATTTAATTGATTGATTAATTAGTTGATTAATTGATTGAAGTTATTTTGGAAGTACTTGCTTTATAAAAGGTCTTATCTTGATTGATTGATTATCTTGATTGATAAATATCCTTATTTATTCAAAAGAACTTTTCTTGAACTTCCTATTCTGTGTTATCTTCATCTAACAATTACGTTGGTTATGACTAATTGAACTAGGTTAGTTAAGTTAGTCATATCTGTGAAGTGTAGTATTAGAAGAGTCTGTGAGGGATTATGGTTGTGATCAAGGGCAATCAAGTTTGCATAGATTAGGTTAGTAACTGAGCAGACGTCTACCACTGTTAAAAATCCTAAGTCAAGTGTAAACACATACAACATAGTAGATTACAGCTCTTGCTGCTCATGAATGTGGGCTTTGTTTTAGTTTAACCACGTAAAAATCTTATGTTTCATTTTACTTTCCTGTTTTCAGTTAATATTGTTAACTATCCATATTGCAAAAACTCACAATAGAAATAATTGTTTTCATATTTGCTACCATCTTCTCCACCATTTTTATTGTCAAGCTAGAAATGAAACAGTGGATTTAAAACTTTCAAAAAATGAAGATTCAAATAATTTATTGGTAGCAAAACAAAAAATGAGGTCTGGCACTTTCTCCCTATTTAAGATTTCCTATATCGATGAACTTTTTAAGAGAAAAGAAAATAAAAGAAAATAGCTCTAGCTAGCTTTCTAATTAGGTCTGGCAAATTCTATACGACTGATTAATACAACACAAACCCATTCGATAAAAACGTGTTTTGTATCTAATATTATCAGATCGGGTCGTTAATGGGTTAACACAGAAAAACCCATTTGATATTGGACTGTGTTTGGGTTTATCTTATAAAAAACTGTTTCACCCGTTCAACCTATTAATATTAAGAATAATATAGTAAATTTATATATGATACATAAAAAAAATATTATAAAATGTAACAAATATTAATTTATAACTATGTTTAACCTAATTAAAATTATTCTAATACAGTTACGTCATCTTTTTCGTAGGTGTGTATGAGTATGACATTTTGATGGGTAATATGAAGAAGAAACCTATAAAATATTCTATTTCATTTGGAGAAATCATTCAATAATTAGACATTATTAATTCTTTATCTTAAATATGCTTTAGATGGATCTTTAAATGATGTTGGATACAAAATTTTGTTTATGTTTTCGTATTATATTAAATTTGGATATTTTAATAGATTTCCAAATATTTGTTAGATATTAAATTTGTAAACTATTGGTTGTATTAAATGTTTAGAATTTAGACAAATCATGTTACACATATTCTTGTCTAAATCAGGTTAAATGGGTTGGATTCAAGTAACACGTTCAATTTAAGTTCCAAGATTTAGACTCAATCATTTCATGGGTCAGATTTGGATTAACATAATTTAACACGACATGAATACAAAACAACAACCGGTCTAACATGATCTGTTGCCAAGTCTATCTCCAATCTCTAAGTTTATGATTAATTGGAGAGCCAAAGCCTAAAGGTTTTGATGGCCAAGTTAGAAACCCCCTATAAGAAAGCAAGGGATTTGCTACACCCATTCATGGCGGTTTTTAAGAACCGAAGTAAATAGCTTTATGCGCTATATTGTTTGAAGCTCCAATTCCATGCGCACCTCCATGCTTCCACTCTCCAGTCGTCTCTACCATGGGAGTCTCCTCTTGTATGCTTCTAGGTTCTCATGTTTATATTATTTATTTTCTACAATCATCTTTGATATTTCCACAAAATTTTCATGCTTTTGAACAAGTTTTTTTTCCATTTTCCTTTTTTTTCTTGTTCTGAAAAATATCATTTCATTCCACACAACTATATTTATTTATTAAGGGAAATTGAATTGAAATTTAGGTTTAATTTGTGAGGGTATAGAAATGATAACTCAGTTCTAAACTTGTGAAGCAACTCAGAGACAACCAGATCCGATCTCAAAACAAGTGCCTTGCTCTCGCTGTCTTCTCTCCTAAGCCCTTCCTCTCATCCTGGTAACTCTCTTTGTCATAATTTTCTATTAGTTCATTATTTCAATTTATTTTGTTAGGCAGTTTTTAGGAAGTAGATGTATGTTTGTTTTTTCAAATCTTAACCTGTTAATTTTGCTTTAATATTTTGAAACTATGAACTATTGTCGTTGTTTTAAGAGATTATTATGCTTATAATGTTAGGATTTAGAGTTGATACTCTGGGAATTATCACATTGGCTTGAATTTTATGTAATGCTCACTATTTCATTATTTGTTCATGTTAAAAGCAAGCATTGTGAATTGTGAGTTCAATGTTTGTTGTTGCACAAAATCAGCATAGTGCATGTCTGTTAAATTTTGCAACTTGATTTTATGTCACTCTAACCTCAATTGCTGTGCCGATGAGATTATCCATTTAGCAGCCTTCCCTTTTTTTCTCAAATTTGAAATGTTTTTGCATCTAAAAAGCAATATATTTTTTCTTTAGTAGGCTTTGCTTGAAGGGCCCATGCAACAGAGTCCAAACTGTGTGAATCACATTTTCATCCTCAATTGATCTGAGCCTTTATTATATTGATTGAATAATAAAGCATTAAATTTGATATGAGTCTTTTGTTAAGTCATCTTTTAGGCAACAAGAACCTTATTGACTTGCATTTTAACATATTAACTACTTGTGAAGTATAATTTGCATATTGCCATTCACTACCTTAATTGATTATGTTGGCTTTGATTAATACGCTGATTAATATTTTGCTGGAGTTGAGCTATATCCTTAACCAATATCCTAATTATTTTTGGCATAGTTAAAGGATCCCGAAGCTTTGAACATATTTTTGCATACTTAGCTATAAACTCAAGGATTTCAAAGTCCTATTTAAATAAGCCAAAAAATGACAAAATAGCCCATTTAAACCAACCCATACTTAGCCAAAACAGGACAAAACAGCCTATTTAAATTAGCCCATACTTAGCCAAAACATGACAAAGTAGCCTATTTAAACCAGTCCACGCTTAGCCAAAACATGACAAAAGCAGCCCAACCAACCCACACTTAGCCAAAAAGGACCAACCGGCCCAACCGGCCCAACCAGCCCACACTTAGTCAAAAAAAGGACAAAGCAACCCATTTTAAATAAAAGCCCACACTAGCTCATGAAACCCAAAAGAAAGCAAATCAATCCACTACACAGGTAGCAATCAAACTAGCCCACAAAAAAAAAAAAAAAACCAAAGAAGCTCACTTAAACTACGTATAAATAAAGCCCACCCCAACTCACTTAACCCAAAAAAAATCATATTAACTCGCTACATTTATAACAACCAAATCAGCCCACACTAAACAAGGACAAAAAAATATAAAAAAGCCAAAGCAGTCCATTTAAACAAAAAAAAGGGCCACACCAACTCACTAAACCCAATGCCAAATCCCAACCAACCAACTACATCCATAACAGCTAAACTAGCCCATACTAACCGAAGAAAAAAAAAAGAAAGCCCAAGCAGCCCATTTAAATAAAATATAAAAAAAAGGCCACACTAACTCACTAAACCCAAAAGAAAATTCAACCAACCCACTACATCCATAACAATCAAGCCAGCCCACACTAACAAAAAATACATTAAAAATAAAAGGTCAAAGCAACCCATTTAAAAAAAAAAAAAAGAAAAGAAAGGCTCACACCAACTCACTAAACCCAATTCCAAATCCCAACCAACCAACTACATCCATAACAGCCAAACTAGCCCACACTAACCAAAGAAAAAAATAAAAAAGCCCAAGTAGCCCATTTAAATAAAAAAAAAAAGGCCACACTAACTCACTAAACCCAAAAGAAAATTCAACCAATCCACTGTATTCATAACAATCAAACCAGCCTACACTAACAAAAAATAAACATTAAAAATAAAAGGTCAAAGCAACCATTAAAAAAAAAAAAAAAGAAAGGCTCACACCAACTCACTAAACCCAATTCCAAACCCCAACCAACCAAGTACATCCATAACAATCAAAACCAGCCCATAATAATAGAAGAAAACAAAAAACAAAAACAGAAAAGGGAAGAAGGCCACTAAAAAAAAAGTACCAAGCCAACTCACATTAACAATTAAAAATATTTAGCAAAACAAACCACAAAACCCTAAAAACAAAAAAGTGAACCAGCCTACGAAATAAAATATAAACCAACCCAACAAATTCTAAACTAATAGACTTTTCTTTATTTGAAATTAATATCTTGCCTTGTAGGTGGGCATTGTAGATACTACAAACCAATAGAGCCAAAAGAAGAAGGTTTACAACTGTTGTTTCACATAAAGTACGAATCTCACTTCTACACTTTGTTATAAATATTATGTTTTCTTATGTTCATTGAAAAGTTTATTAACATGATTATATTCAATTGCTATTCATGCATATAAGCTTAGACCGCATTCAAGAATTATTATTTGACATATATCTTTTTTCATTTTCATCGAAAGATGACAATGAAGAGTGTATGTCTAGTAATGATTCTTGAATTGTCCAGATTTGGATAGTTCAAGAATGCATAAGTTTGTATTATAAATTATTGGTCATGTTTTGTTCCATCTTATCAGAAAATTTGGTTACATTTCCTCATGTTCTCTCAATACATAATTGATGATTGTGTGTTTTGTGTTAATTTTCGAACATCGAAATGACACATGCATTCAATCAACTATATATGTGTGTACATGGAGAACTATAAGGAAATGCTACTGAATTTTCTATTAAGATGGAGCAACTCGTGACTACTAGCTTATAATACAAACTTATGCATTCTTGAATGAGATAGGATCACCAACCTTTTAGATAAATGTTTGCAACTAGGTTTCATATTATATTTATTCACTTGTGTATGAATAAATTTGTATTGATATAAACATTGTTGTTATTACTTTTAAGGGAAATTCTCATGGATAAGAGGTGGATTGACTTACCAAATCGATATTGTCGAGCATATTTCACTGAGGTAGAGGGATTTCTAAATTTTGCATTTGGCAATTTAGTGAGTGACAATAGAATATTATGTCCATGTAAGAAATGTCACAATTGATATCTTATGGATAGATACACAGCAAGGGAGCATTTGATATGTAATAGGTTTTTTAGATCGTACAAGAGGTGGACCTTACAAGTTGAACAATATACACCTGTAAAGTCTGACCAACCTAACCAACATTTTGAGATTGGTTGTGATTCTACAAGGGGTGATGATATGGTTGGAATGATACATGAGGCCATGGGGATTCCGAATAATGATTTTGGTGAAGGTAGTAATTTTCCATTAGATAGTGAAACTGAAACATATTTAAAGCTACTTCAACAAGCAGAGTGTCCCTTGTATCCTAGTTGTGAAAATTTTACCTCACTTTCATTTACTGTTCAACTTTTGCAACTTAAGATATTGCATGGATGGACCAACAAATCAGTGACAAAGTAACTAGAACTTTTGAAGAAGGTCTTTCCTGACCAAGTCAAAATTCCTTCTTCATATTATGAAGCACAAGAGATAACTATTGACTTGGGGTTTACATACAAGACTTGGGATGCTTGTCCTAACAAGTGTATGTTGTTTAGAGGTGAGTTTGCAAATTTGGATAGATGTTGCATATGCCAAATGTCTCGCTATAAGAACTTTGATGAGTTGAATGATGCATCAAATCTGCATGGGAAGATAGCTGCAAAGCAAGTAAGATACTTTCCATTAATTTCTAGGTTAAAAAGATTATTCATGTCCTCAAAAACTGCTTCTCTTATGCAATGGCATGCAAAAGATCGCATTAAAAATGGTGTTCTTAGGCATCCGACAGATAGTCTTTGTTGGAGAACTTTTGATGAAAGAAATCCAGATTTTGCTACTGATTGTCGAAATGTGAGACTTGGCTTGGCAGCTGATGGATTTAATCCTTTTAGGACTATGTCTATAGCACATAGTACATGGCCTATTGTATTAATGTCATACAACTTACCTCCTTGGTTGTGTATGAAAGAAAGTTTTTTCATATTGTCTATGCTCATTAATGTTCCCAAAGGTCCTAGGAATAAAATTGATGTCTATATGCAACCATTGATTGAGGAATTGAAAGAATTATGGAGTGAAGGTGTACTAACCTACAATGCATCAAGCCAACAAATGTTCAAGATACATGCAGCATTGTTGTAGACTATCAATGAATTTCCGGCATATGCAAATCTATCGGATTCGAGTACAAAAGGGGAGAAATCATGTCCTTGTTGTTTAGGAAATAAGGTTTCCAAATGGTTGTCTTATAGTAGGAAATTTTTATATGGGTCATCGGCAATATTTACCTTCTACTCATAGATTTCGAAATGATAGGATTTCCTTCAATGGTAGAGCCGATATGGGACCTACTCCATCTCGGTTATCTAGTTTTGATATAAAACAACAAGTATAAGATATACTAACTAAATATAAGATAGAAGATCTTCAATGGAGAATGAATAATTCCCAAAATCAGGCAAACATCTGGAAGAAGAAAAGTATTTTCTTTGAACTACCATTTTCTTTGAACTACCATATTGGGAGCATAACTTGATTAGACATAATCTTGATGTCATGCATATTGAGAAGAATATCTATGACAATATACTATGGACATTGTTGGGGGATCCTAGGAAATCAAAAGATAATTTGAAGGCTCGATATGATTTAAAGGATATGAAAATTAGAAAAGCATTGCATCCTCAAGAACGGGGGGCTAACAAATTATATTTACCTCCTGCATGCTTCTCAATGACCAAAGAAAATAAAGATGTCTTTCTTAGGGTGTTGAAAAAGTGAAGTTGTCAGATGGTTATGTATCAAATATCTCTTATCGTGTTCACATGAAAGAGCGAAGCGTTTCAGGCTTGAAAAGTCATGACAATCATATACTGTTACAACAACTGCTTCCTCTTGCTACTCGAAGAGCATTACCGAAAAATGTTGTTGCCACTTTGATTGAGTTGGCAAACTTTTTTAAGCAATTGTGCTCAAAAATTAAAACTGAAGAAGATTTAAATAATATTCAACATAGAGTGGTGCTTACATTGTGTAATCTTGAGAAAATCTTCCCACCTTCATTCTTTGATATTATGGAGCATTTGCCTGTTCATCTTGCTCAAGAGGCATCATTAACAGGACCAGTTCAATTTAGATGGATGTATCCAATTCAGAGGTACGATGAACTACCATGTTGCTATCTTTTAATTTTCATAAATTCTATATGAATTGATTGGTATTTAAAAATTTCATTGGTTCTCTAGGTATTTGCTAACTCTGAAGAGATATGTGCATAATTGTGCACATCTTGAGGCTTCTATTGCCAAAGGATACCTAATGGATGAGTACACAAACTTTTGTTCAAGATATCTCGATGAAGTGGAAACTAAACTCAATTGAGGACCTCGAAATAAAGATGGTACCTTTGATGAAGGAGATCAATTCGAACTTGATCATATCTCTTGGGTTCAAGCATATAGATATATGCTAGTAAATACAACTTCTATTGATCCATTTCGAGAGTAAGATACACATAATTTTCCTTCGTTACATCAGTTCTTTTTGCTATACAACTAAGTAAAGGTACTTTTATCTCTTTTTGATATCTTCTAATGTCTTCTCGCACAGAAAGCATCTCAATGAACTTCAAAACGAAATGCCTCGTTCTTCTATTCATGAAATTCAAAAAGAGCATAACAGAAAATTCCAGGAATGGTTTCATGATCATGAAAGTGCTAGATATTTAGTTAATATTTTTGCTTATAGGGATTATTGTTGCTAACTATATGTGTTTCCATAGGTTCACTCCTTACAAGAGACCTCAAATGTATCATTGTCTAAGGAAATCATCCATTTAGCTAATGGCCCTAAATGGGGTGCACGTAGCTATAAATCTTATATTGTTAATGGCTTCAAATTTCGTACCAAAGAGACCGATAAACACAAAACCACGCAACAATCTGGTGTTATTTTGAAGGCCGATACCATGAGTTATGCTAGTGCACAAGATCAAAACCCTCTTTCTAGCAGTGTAACATTTCTTGGAGTGTTAACAGATATATTTCAAATTCTATATGTCAATGACATGACTTTCGTCTTGTTCAAGTGTAATTGGGTTGATAATCAGACTTGAAAGTAGTGTGATGAGTTCGACTTCACAATGATTAATTTTAATCGTCTATTATACAAAGATAACGGTATTGATAATGAACCTCTCATTTTAGTGGAGCAAGTTTGCTATATTCAATATCATGTAGATGAAGAGTGGCATGTCTTCTTAAAATGTCAACAAGAGATACATTTGATCTCAATTCCAAAAATTCATCTATTGGAAATATGGTGCCACAAGTTGAGCTATATACATAACAAGAACTAGATGAAAGAGGTTATTTTCATGAGGAAGATGTTCAATGGGTTAGGCAAGGAGTTAAGGGAACAACAGTGATCATCAATCAAGAAGACAATGATGATCATATGGATGATGTTGATTGATAGTACTTTGTTTGACATGTTCTTATTGATTATGTGATTCTTTATCTAGCTTGTTTTTTGGGAACATTCTTCTTTTGTCCATTTATGTGATTTCCTCTTGTCTAGGTGTAACTATTATTTTTATGAATAAAATATATAGTCTATTCAATTGAACTTGATGTTGGTTGTAATTTTTTATTATATGCATATGTTAATTATCATGGAACTTAAGAAAAGATATTAGCATTTTATAAATGAGAATTTTTCTGAATAGGTAACTATGCCGTCGAAAAGACCAAGAGACCTCTATGGAGAGTGTAATACGACGGGAAGCAGAATCTCGACGACAATCGGCAACATCTTCCCATAATGAAATGAATAATGAAGGCATGTACATGTATAGTTTTTTTAATGTCTAATTTAAACTTAAGATTGCTTAAACCTTTGTTTGTTGTGTTTTTATAAATGCGGGTGGTACATCAAGTGTTGTTAAAGTACGTGGAGTAGCTCAAACTGTTCATGAGTGGGGCACAGGCCAAAGGTTGCATACTGAGTTTAACTCTCAATGCCAACCAATAAGCACAAACAAAGACAAATTAACCACCCAACTTGGAATCATAGCAAAAAATGGCAACATGGCTCCATTGACTTGTCCTCGATGGCAAAATATGTCATCACACCTTTTGGATGCCATTTGGAAAGAACTGAAGGTAATTTATTTTTAAGAAATTCATAGGTTACATGCATATTGAGTTGTATCTCCGTTAATCTATTATAGTTTGTTCTTGCAGGATAATACAGATGTTCCTGATAAGTATAAACCTCATTGCTTACAACATATTAGAACCTTGGTGGGATTGGAAAGCTCGTGTGAAGAGAGACTACTATAAAAAATTTGCTACGGATGAGGGCCGGTTAAACTTTACTCCTCCTAGAGTTCACCCAGATTAGTGGCCTATTCTTGTATTTTTTTTTTTTTTTTTGTTTAGATGAGAAGAAATGGAGAACAATAAAAAAATGAATAGATCTCATATTTGCTTATATCTGTATTATAAGTCATAATATAATTGTTGTTAACATTGTTTATATTATAGGAAGCTGTAGCGAAAAATAAGGTAAATCGAGCACAACAAGTTACACTTCATCGAACAAGCCGCATGTCGATTGCCTAGAAACAAGAAGAGGTAAGTGTTATATATATATATATATATATATATATATTATGCTCTCTACTTGTTGGTTATTAAGATCTACGTATATCTCTTTACTAGTTATATTATTTTAGTTATGTTTTTTTTTTTTGTTTAGATGAAAAGAAATGGAGAACAAACTAATCGCATTAGTGTCTTTGTCAAGACTAGAACAAAAAGCAATGGGGAAGTAGGTGATGATGAAAGTGTAGAAATAATTGTAAGTTCTTTAATCTTTTCAACTTATATATTCATCCACTATCTATAAATTAGTTTTTACTTAATACTTATCTTCATTAACTTGTTATTTCTTTTAATTATGTTGTAGAGTTAATTTAATGAAGGTTTGTCTCAATTTCCACAAGACCAGCAAACTCAACAAGTTAGAGAGGAGGTATTTGGCAATGTAATGGGACCTGATCATCGTGGTTATGCCCAGACATATGGTTTTGGTCCATCGCCAACTGACATTCAAGGTAGCAGCTCATCTGATATTCACTTGAGGGAAGAGTTGGGTACTTTACAGCAAGAACATAACAACTTGAAGGAAGCACACAAAAACTTGAATGAAGCACACAACAACTTGAAGCAGGATCACAACAACATGAAGGTGATGTATGATGAAGTCGTTTCCTTTCTATAGGAGAGGTTTCCAGAATTTGCAGAGCAACGTGCTACTAGACCGGTATTTACTTATCTTTTAAAGTTAAAAATCTAGTTTCAGTTGACTTAAATTTTAACTTATGTCTCATTTTTTTTCTAAATAGGTCCTAGATGCTTCAAGTGGACACCGTAGTCATTTCCAATATGATAGTCATCGAACAAACAACATCATAGATCGTGAATCAAACCAAGAGAACAAATAGGTATATAAATGAAATTAAACTATTTGTTTCAAAATATATAATGTTACTTAATAATTATGATCTTGGTGCAAATTGATTCTTCCAGGTTATTTACCAAGTTGCAAGTTGTTTACCAAGTTGTAGGCTGTTTACCAAGTTTTGTGATTTACTTATCAAATGATTAAATTATGGGAAGGTTGTTGAACTATCTAACTGAGATGTTGTTTAACTATTTGATTATAAGATGTTGAATAGTATGGATGATGATTGCATTATATTTGGTTTTCTTAGATTATGATTGAACCATTATATGAGATATTTTTGTATTTGATTTGATTTCATTATATTTATTGAATGAATGATTAAAGAATTATATCAAAACATTTTTTTTGAGAGCGGTTAATTATTTTGTAAACAGTAAAAAAAATATAAAATAGCAAAAGCAGTGAAGTTTTTAAAAAAAAAAAAGAGACCTTTTTACAGCGGTTTTGTGATCGATGCAAAAAAATTTCAGAAAACTATTTACGGCAGTTCCACATCAACTCACGACAGTTGTGCAAAATTGTATAAAAAATTTTCACGGCGGTTTTATGAATTTTTATAGCGGTTTAATGTTTGTCGTAAAAAGTAATATAAATACGACGACCTATAACCGCCACAAAAAGGTGTGGTTCATTGTCAATCGCGTTTGGTCGTTCGTTTTTGCGCCAAAGAAGTAAACCGCCGTAAAATCATATTTACGATAGGCCAAAACCACCGTAAAAGCTTTTACTGTTGTTGTTTTTGCGGCGGTTTTGAACCGCCGTAAAAGCATTTTTACGGCAGTTTCCGCCCGCCGTAAAAAGTCCTCCTTGTTGTAGTGAGCAAATGAACTCAAGTATTCAATTACTAAAATTCATGAATTTGTTTTAAATTAATATTATTAATCTTGGTCTCACATTGACCTTAATATATATTCTTAAGCCTTTTAATTAGTTCCTAAAATTTTTGGTTTAGTGAATATATATATGCATCGCATAGAAGACATGTAACTGGTAATTAACAGTATATATTGAGATGGATTTCATTTGAAGTACTTTTACCGCTACTACATTAAGAAATAAAATGGTTTTCTGTAATCATCAACTGATTAATTAAGCAAATTAGAGTCCAGTGAGGACGTAAAACGCAACATTATTATTTGCGGTCCTTTGCAAGCTTCTTTTTCGGCGTCTTTTTCTCTTTTCACTTTATTCCATTCAAGCAATATTAGTGCTTGGTTTTATGCATTGTTTGTTCGTCATCAAAAATGAAAAATAAAAAGATATCTCTGCAGTGGCTAACTCCATTATTTTGTTTGAATTATAAGTTGTTCTCACATGTTAGCTATTTTGGATAACGACAGAAGTGGCATTAGTGGTTAATAGTCTTCAACAAGCTGCATAGGATGAATTTACTACATTCATATCATGGGGCTAAAATTTTATTATAATCCAACCAATTGATGTGGTTCATCTTTCCTACCAAAGATTTTTCTTTAAATTATAATATTATCTTGGTTTGATCTTTTCATATTTTTCTTTTTGTGGTAATTTTATGCAAATGAATTTAAAAAAAAAAAGAAGAAGAAGAAAGAAAAGAAAGGCAACGTACAAAAGAGAGTTCTTT
Source organism: Boswellia sacra (assembly GCA_013180625.2). Taxonomy (NCBI): domain Eukaryota; kingdom Viridiplantae; phylum Streptophyta; class Magnoliopsida; order Sapindales; family Burseraceae; genus Boswellia; species Boswellia sacra. Next base: position 69,315 of record SNVD02000503.1, read on the forward strand.
TTCTGCTGAGATTTTTTTTCATAGTAATCTTATTTAAAAAAATATTGTTGTCTGATTAAAATAAGATGCGCAAAAAGTCAAAAGAGTATTTCTGAAGCTTCATAAATTGAGTTTTGTGCTAGAAGCGATTCTTTTTTGTAACGTTATTGGAAAAATTCAAATGTGTCAAACTTAAAATCCTCTATTGAATGATCCTTTAATTTGCTTTGTCTTTTAAAGCGTGTAAGATCCAATCATCTACATAATACTAGAACTCTGATATTGTTATTATTGTGCTTAGCACAAAATCTGTGACATTTTTTTTTTCTTTTTACTTCTTTTTGAAGTACTTTCTACAGATAAATCAAATCTATACAATTTGACGTGATACTTTGATTTTATGTGCAAAATTATTCTTCTTCTTATCTAAGTTTTGCATGAGAACATATCAAAAAGCTTGTAATTATAGTTAATAATCAAAATGAGTATAGATATGACAAGTCAAATTGTATTATTAAAAAACCCTGTTACGATGAAGTTCAAATTTAACGTATACACAGAACCAATTGAAACCCCATGAGCCGCAATCCAACCCTAAACGGCTGATAAGCCGCTGCATGCAACCATCACTCATCACAGTCCTACAAGCCAACCCCAGTCTTTCCATCATCAGCCACCCCCTATCCAATGTTCTGGTTCAAATTTTGTCAAGTGTTTTAATTTTTCACTTCTATTAATTTAGTATATGGGCAAAATTAATTGAAACGAATGCAAGCTAGCAACTTCTAGTTATGACTAAAAGAGAAAAATCTTTAGAATCTTTTATAAATGTATTGGCTTTTCCTAGAAATATTATTAGTCATAAGTTGTAACTGTTTTGAGAGCCAGCAGATCCATATCTTAACATGTACAGTATCAATTAAATCAGATTCAATTGTTCAACAACTAGCTTTAGAACGGAAAGTACTCGATCATCATAATTGTTTCTTAATTATTCTTTTTTCAAAGCTTTAACATTCCAATTAAAGCAAAAAAATAAATAAATAAACTTGCCTTCTTATTATATGCTTAAAGAAAATACATAAAATGACGAAGAAAAGAGGGAAAAATAGAAAGCTAATAAATTTTTCTGACAACACTACCAAATTTATCCCCAAGACAATCCAGAAAATGACAATATATGAACCGCCATCTTCTATTGACAAGTAAAGGAGCTATCACACTCCAAAAGCCCACCACAAATCCAAGTGCCATACTTACATAGAACCGATCCACTTCATGTTCTTTATCACCTGCATTTCCATGTTCAACTTTTGGAATAGGACAATCAGGAAGTGGAAATCCACAAAGCCCATTACCAACAAAACATGATGCATCCGTGCTTTGAAGTTGAGCGCATGAAGGGATTTTCCCAATCAGTTTGTTATTGGATAAGTTCAAGTGACTTAGAAATGTCAAAATGGAAATACTCCCTGGGATGTTGCCTGAAAGCTAGTTTGTCGAGAAATCCATGCAGATTAATGATCCTATTGCACCTATACTCTCCGGAATTCTTCCAACGATTGTCAGCAAATTCAATGACAATAGTGCTCCAAGATCTGTAAATTCGGGAGGAATCTGTCCTGAGAAATTATTTCTGGAAAGGTCTATACTTCTTACCAAATTAAAAATCCTGTCATATTCAGCAGCTTGTCCTTTCATCACAAGTGATACACCCTCAATGAAATTTGTATCAAAATTACGAATGGATCTCGGATAATTATAACAGGGTAAATATTGTAAATAGCTACCTCCAGAATGGCTCATAGTCACCATGGCACTCAAGTTATTGGTACATCTTGGTATGCTTCCCGAGAGACTGTTATCAGCAAGATATAACGTTTGTAGAGAAGTTAGGTGGCAGAGATCTGTAGGTAAAAGGCCTTGAAACTTATTTGAACGAGGGTTGAGGATCATGATTCTTGAAAATCTTTCTCCAATCCAGGTTGGAACACTACCGACAAACTCATTTTCATTAACATCGAGTGTCACTAGCCTAACACAAATTTCAAGTGATTCAGTTAGGAGTCCTGGCAAGTTTTTTTTATGAAGGTGTAAGGAATGAAGGGAGATTAAAGCTCTCATGGAATTTGGAAGATTACCTATAAATCTATCTTTACCTAAATTCAAGATCGACAAATATCACAAATTCATCCAACAATTTGGTAGTAAGTCTCTAGATAAATTATTATCTCTAAGGCTGAGAACTTGTATTACCTTTGAGTCATTCATCCTATAGCAGAAAAACTGTGAGATGGATCCAGACATAGCATCGTTAGAAAGATCAAATGCATATAAATGAGTAGATACCAAAGGTAATGGACCTGATAAATTGTTTGAACTCAAGTCAAGTAACACAAGTTGGGGAGCCTTGGTTAAATTTGGAACCCTACCTTGGAGTTGGTTGCGAGAGAGATTTAAAAACATAAGTCGAAGAAAAGATTTCCAAAACCTACTGGCAAAACCAGCTGAAATTTTTGAGTTTGATACATCTAGGAAATATACAAACTTTGGGGAGTTAAACCACCTAAGCCTAATGCTTTAACTTGGAAAGGAGGAACCCAATCCGAACTAAATTTCAACCTTAGAGAGTTTCCACTCACATAAAAAAACAACAAGCCCGTGAGATTGACAAAGTGAATTGAAGAAGAGGTTCCATTCAATTTATTATCGGCAAGATCTAGATGACTCAAAGATGAAAGTTCCCCTAGAGATGAGGGAATGGAACCAGAAATTAAATTGTTACTTGGAGAGTGACTAGACTTTTGAATTTCCCAAGTTGATTAGGCAAATGACCAAAAAGTTGATTACCGTACAAATACATGACCTCAAGTCTATCTGAACTACATTGTGAGAAAATATCAAAAATTTCTGATATCTCTCGACTCAATTTTGTACTTCCCAAACTGATTGACCTCAAATTACAAAGTATTCCCAATAATCTTGGAATTCTCTCTTCAATTTTATTTTAAGAAGGATCAAGCCAACTGATACAAGTCAAGTTTCCTAGATCGCTTGAAATCGTATCTTCCAAGTTATTGTTCCTAAGAAAAAGGTACTCAAGATGGTTAAATCTGTACGACCAGCTGGGTATCGAAGAATTGAATAAATAACCAGATAATTGGAGATATCCAAGAGAAGTCAAATTTTGAAGTCCAGGTGGGATTGGACCTCGAAGATTAGTACAACTTAGATCAAGAAATACTAAACGTGTAAGACAAAATACCCAATTAGGAATGAAGTAAGTATCAAATAGGTTAGAGGAGAGATCAAGGTTGGTAAGAGATGAAAATTTTGAATCGAGTAGTGAAGGGAAGTGTTGCAGTGAACAATTTGACAATCGTAATTACACTACCAAAGAAGGGAGTATATATGTTAGTAGGGATGGCAAAATGATCCGCCGGGTCCGAGGCCCCGGTGTGACCCGTATTTTAGGGACAGGTCTTGATCCGTTTATTTTGAATTTAAAAGCGGGTTTGGGTCTCTAAATGTGTTGACCCGTTCCGGACGGGTCCGGGCCTGGGTCCATCCTCCAGACCCGTTTGACCCGCCCCACCTCGCAGAGTATTAGGATGTAAATGAAAAAAAATAAAGTATTTGAACTTACAAGTAATTTATAGGGGTGATTATGACAAATTATAATATTTTACAATATTTTTATTTACATGTAAGGGTGTTACATGTCGGAAGTAGATCTTGTGTGCTATCAACTTGATGGTTTGGTTTCGTTAAAGTGTTGACATTATATTTATTTTTATTTACTTGTTATTGTGTTGGTTACGCACAAGAATCAACTACTAAAAAACCATCATTCCATTCAAAATCTAAAATTTCCAAGTAAACAATAATTCAACAAACAATACCAAGTCACCAACAAACAAAATCAACAAATACACGGCAACAACAATAATAAACACATCAAGGTAAACAACTCACGATAATAAAAACATACCAAATTTAATTTACGACAATATAAAATCTGACACTCGACGGAATACGACACTCGACATCATGAAATCCAATATCATGCATCATATTTAACTATTCAAGGCCGTTATAGTTAAATATGATGCAAAAAGGCAAAAAAACAAAGCTAAAATAAGCAACCTGCCAAAAAGCTCGACAAAACTCGACGCGCTCGATAGAGTTCGACACAATCATCCAACGCTCAACACTTACATGTCGAGTCGTGTCGGATTCACAACCGACACTCGATATCAGTCTATTTTCGAAGACATCGAGTGTCGGATGATGAATCCGACACTCGACACTTACATGTCGAGTCGTGTCGAGCGCTATCGAGCTCGTCGAATTTTATCAAGTTTCGTCGAGCATTTTGACAAGTTGCATGTTTTAGCTTTGTTTTTTTGCCTTTTTGCATCATATTTAACTATAACGGCCTTGTATTTGCAGGTTTAAGCAAATGGCAAGTGAATTGTAGATAATAGAGGATGTCTAAACATTGACAGAGGTGGAATTGTTAAGAGCTTGGAATTTATCTTCAAACTTGTTAAAAAATGGGCTTAATTGTGTACTTGTTAATAGATTGAGGTGGTTAAGGGGCAATGGGGCGAGGCGGGGCGGGGCAAAAAATAAATGAGCGTGGTGGGGTTGGGTACTAGCTGCCCTGAACCCGCCCTGCCCCATTGCCATATGTTAGCAACCACCAGCCAATCCGAGGCTTTGCTGAGGTTCACATAACTCAAATCAAGGTGCTCAAACAGTGGAAGAGTAGATAGCCAAAGAAGTTCTCCACATATAAACTATTGTAAGTAAGGTCAAGAACTTGCAAAATATTGGAGAGATTCCCAAGTTAGTAAGGAATCATCCCCACTGAATGAGCATAAGAGAGATTAAGATATCTCAAATTCCTCATAGAACTAAGAAATCCAGGAATCTGACTTCCTTGAAAGTTATTGAAGCTCACGTCCAAGTAACTCAAATGTTCAAAATCAAGCAAAGAAGGATTTATCTTACCAAGTGACATTGACCTTACCCAGGCTTCATAATCAAGGTAACAATTGGGGTTTCGAAGATTGAGCCCACGGATGTGGCCTGTCAAATTGTCACAGGAAACTCCAGCCCACGTACAACAATTTCCATGACCGACCCAAGAGGGAAGCCGGTTGGAAGAATCTAAGAGATCTTGCTTAAACCTTGAAAGTGCTTGTCCCTCACTTTCAATACAACCCACATGAGAGCTCCCATTGCAGAATCTAACAATGGTTGACAGAGCAAAAAAAAGGAAAAAAAAGACAACAACAACATTCATGGTTGGTTGCAGTACCAACGCCATATATGCAACTTTAGATTGAAATTAAAAGGGAAGCTAGGGAAATGTGCATATGAATCTTATCAATAGCAAGGTTATCTATAGGGCGGCTCTTTGTGTCGCTGCGTACACATTATTTTAACTTGGCCCAGCAGTGTCGTTTCAGTGGAACAGAACCAATTTTGGAAACTTTTTTTGAACGATCATTACCTATAATTCCCCGCTGTGACCTGCAACGCACGGCATGCAAAGAATCTTAGTCATTTAATAAGACAATAAATAAAACTCCAAATTTTGTCACTTTTTTCTTTTAAAGATTATGCATATCATTCAACTTAAGGAAAAAGAAAATAAAAGAAAAAGCCTAGCCAATTAATTTCTATGATTCGAGAGCAAAAAGATTATCATGGCCATCACCATTAAGAGTCTAGAGACAAATAGATAAATGAATCAAAGACTTAATTCATAATATTGATGAATTTCAGTTGTATATATGAGGTTCTTCTCTCAATCTATTCTTAAGTAATTGACCTGCCCTTGCTCCGAATATTTTTGGTTTTGCAAATATGCAACGGTCTATCTACTTGTGCTTCTTAAGATTGGAGTAACGAGCAAGTTTGGGAACAAAGTTTCGGGGGATGCCGTGTGACCTGCGACGCACGGCCTGCAAAGATTAATCTTAGTCATTTAATAAGGACAATATATAAAGCTCCAAACTTTGTCACTTTTTTGCTTGAAAGATTACATATATCATTCAATTTTAAGGAAAAAGACGATAAAAGAAAAAGGCTAGCTAATTAATTCCTATGATTCGAAAGCAAAAGGATTTTCATGCATAGCCATCACCATCAAGAGTCTAGAGGCATATAGATAAACGAATCAAAGACTTAATTCATAATATTCACAAATTTCAATTGTATATATGAATCTGATTACTTTGTTCACGAGGTTCTTCTCTTAACTACTTGTGCTTCGAAAGATTGGAGTAACATGCAAGTCTGGGAACAACAATTCGGTGGATCACTTAAGATCTTGTTTCATAAGGACCTGTTTTCTCTCAAGAGTAGAAGATAAGTCCAGAGTCAAGGCACGGTACTGAAAGACTAGCACAGGTATCAGCAGTCCTCTCACAATTTTTTTTTTTTTTTGGTTGATTAATGCCTCCATCAAAGGTTTGTTACCTAATCAATTACGTTCAATGGTTCATTAGAAAGGCTCTTTATAAAATTATCTACATGCTTCATAAATATTAATTTTCTTAAAATTAATAAAAAACATATTTAGAAAAAGAATCTGTATAACATTTTTAAGGTTTATCTAACTCCATCTTATTAATTAACATTACTGTTGTTATCGGTAATGTAAGAGGGGAGAGTACTAGAGTAGAGAGTAGTTAAGAGGAGCATTTGTTGATCAATAATATTAGGTCTACAACTAAGTTTTACAATCTAACCCATACAGCCTGACATGATATAAATTCATTGGACGTGTAGATCCCATTTTATTTATTAAAAATTAGTTAATTCATTTTCATTTTTACCCATCCAGTAAATTTGTGTCATGTTAAATTGTACGAGTAAGGTTGTATAATTTGATTGTATACTTAATATTGCTATTTACTGATAGATGTAGTTGAGTAATAAGGCCACATTTGGGAGCGGGACAAAACGAGGGACTGCACTATTTTTTTTTTTTTTTTTAATATGTACTAAGCCTCTGCTAGCTTCATTTTCAAGGGAAATGGGTTAGGACAAAAATTAGTCCCATTCTCCCTCTAGTCCCATATTTGCGCGACTCTAGAGACCCACCTCCACCGTAAGTCTGACTGGATAGCATCTTTTTAAATTAATTATTTTAATAATATAATAATAATAAACAACTAAAATATTATTAAATAAATATTAAAATATAATAATTATTACATTATTAATAATTATATTAAATAATTTACATTTAAAAATAAATAATCTAAAATAATATAAAATAAATATAATTAAACATATTATTTTATATATAAATATTAAATGATAAATATAATAATAATTTAATGAAATTGAGACATTATAGTTTTATTAAAATAATAATATAGGCCACAATTAAATTAATATATATTTAAAATAATATTAATATCATTAAATATATATTTTTGTATATAAATATTAAATGATAAATAAAATAATAATATAATGAAAATTAGACATTATAGTTTTATTATAATAATAATATAAGGAATAATAAAATTAATTTATATTTAAAATAAAATTGGAATAAATAATTTATTATTATAATAAAATAATTGTTATTATACAATTAATAATTTAATGAAATTATAATATTATAAATATAATATGATAAAATTAATATAATATTGCAAAATGTTTTATAAATAATTAAATTAAATTTGCATAAAAATTAAAAAATTTATGTTTTAAAATTAATTTCTTAAAAATTGAAAATTCTGGAGATATGCAGTTATAAATAACAACACAGTCAACTGTAATGTAAATCAACACAGGAGGATTTTTACGTGGTTCGGTTATAAAATAACATACGTCCACGGACAGCTATAAAGCTGCAATTCACTATGTTCTTGTTTGTACAATCTTTAGAACCTTTTACAGTGCTGACACTCTCACACACAGACCTAATCTTTGACAAACAAAATCTTCACAAAGATTGTAAACACTAGTGACACTGTCCACTCTCTGTCGCAGATAACTTAACAGAACACTGTTAAGTTAGACATAACACCCGATATCTGACAGAATTACATAAACACTCAACTCTCAAGTTATCCTAAGTGTCTACTAACTCTCTCAGATTTGATCAACAACTCATGTACGATTTTAACTCTCATACATGACAACAAAGACTCAATAAATCAAAGATATAAAGACATTCCTTTGCATTAAAGCTTGTCTCTTACAAAGTCACGGAATGCCTTCATCAACAACCAACAATTCTCTCTTGCGTAAGAACACTCTCTCCTCAACCTTCTTCCTGCCGATTTTTTATATAATAAGAGGTCTTGATACTATCTTCCTAAAAGTCCTGTAAGGATCTTAATCAAGATCATAATAGGATTAGGATAAAACAAAATAGGAAAATGCTTTATAGTTAATCTCCTAAAGTAATAAGGATATATTAACTATCTTCCTATTTTGATTAGGATACAAAAATATTATCCTGATCAAGAGAGATAATTATCAAAATACTTCCTATAATAATTATCTACAAACAGTAAAATAGGAATAAAACACTTTAATTACTTTTATCACAAGTTAACCAAAATTTGAACATGTGAATGTCACATGTTTGACGTGAGTACCAACAATCTCCCTCTTTTTGGCAACTTGTGATGAAAACACTTCAACTGTTTCTAAGGACAACATGATAAGTTAGATATCACTGAAAGTTATCATGGACCATAAGACAGACAAATAACTCATGCAAATAAATAATCAGAAAGCTATTGTGAATCACATAACAGCACACTGTCATGAGACAGATCATAGTACTAAGTGAAGTGTCACTAGTACATACACAGACTGCAAAACAAATAAAAGTATGTTAAACACAACTGCACTCAAAATCATCTACAGCATTCATTCACTGTACTGATGTAGATAATGCAGCAAGACATGCATGTGCACACAACATATAACAGAGTCATTCTCCCCCTCACTTCTTACTTATTCTTTTTGAGAAACAAGTAACACAGCAAAATTAGTAAGCTGAAAGAATAAAACAAACAAAAAGAAATAACAGTAAACACAAGTAGTTCAGAACAGAATAAAAATAGTTCAGCAGCAAATAGAAAGTCCCAACAGCCAAGTTAGCCAGGTTAAATCTCCCCCTTGATGTGATTCGCTTCTCCCCCTTGATTTCAGCACAAGTAGCCAAAATCTAAACAAGTCTGGGAGACTTTCGAACAGGTGGTGATGAAGTGCTGCCAGGGCGTTTGATAGACTTGCGAGCCACATGTTTAACCCTGCACTTAGGAGTAGAGGTTGGCTGATCAGATGGAGCCTGTTCTGTTGGAGCTTCAACTGGTGCTGTTTGTGCAGAAGGAGCTGGTGCTGAAGGAATGTCAGTTGTATCCGAGGAAGTTGCTGTAACTTCAGCAATTACTCTGCGTATCTCTCTTTCAATTCTTTCTGCACTTGTTTCAATAGTTGGAGCAGGCGATTGTGAAGATGGAACTGGCAACTCAGGTGCTGGCAGAGAGGGTGATGGTGGATGAGGTTCTTCTTCAGCTGCTGCAGGTGCAGGAATGTCCAAGGATTCTTTCTCAGCAAATGGTGAAGGCTATTTCATTCCGGAATCTGTTTTTGTTGGTTCATCTGAATCAGACTCATCTTGCAAAGTGGGAGCATATTTTTCTGATTTCTACTTCTTCTGACCAGATGAATTCTTCACCATTTTTCAGTTTCTTCTTTCCCTTTCAGATACTTCCCTTGACAGAGGCCTTGATGGATTTTTCTTTTGGCTTCTGTGATGCTGTTTTGTCTTTCTTAACAACAGGCTGTGCAACTAGACTTGATGGACTTGGAGCTGTGTGCTCAAATGGTGGTGCAGTGGTTTCAGGAATATCATCAGCTGGTGAATCTGGTACCACAGGTTCAGGTTTTGGTTCAGATGCCATAGTGGGGGGTGCTGTGGACTGAAACTGTTCAAGAAACTGACTTTCCAACACAGATTGCTTATGTTTAATATCCTTTAAATCCTGCAAAATTTCTGTCAAAGCAATATTGATTAATTCAAGTTTTTCCTCAACAAATTTCAATTGATTCTTCCTGACTCTCGTGGGTTTAGGCTCAGGTGCAGGTAGATCAGTTTGATCATGCAATCTCTGAAGGAAACCCTCGGTAATTGACTTAGACAGAATCTCGGTTTGTTCACTAGAACTTACAGGAACATGGTTCTGAGTAAGGATGCCTTGTATCAGACAGGGGAACACAAGCAGGTAGTAGTCTGAGTGATAGGAACCAATTTGAACAATTGTTCTATATGCTAACAGTCCAAAATTCACTGGTCTATTAGTTCCTAAACAAAAAAGTAGTTTCATTCTATCTTCCCTAATCTGATTTTGATGAGTAGAAGAAAGCCAATTAAACTGAGCTATTTTGTGCAACACTCGGTATTTCTTCCTAAGAAATTTCTGGTCAAGACCATCTCTAGGTTTCCACTTGATATCGGTTCGGTTAGCCCTAAGGCTACATGATAATTTTGATGATAACAATACACATTGATTCATTGTGATTTACTAACATGTTTATTTATGTGCAAGAGTAATATCATTGAAATAATTGTAAAATCAAGAAAAGGCTTATTAAAATGAAGTGTTGAAGCTAAGGAGAAGACTACATGTTAAAGGCACCAAAGTTTAAGAACAAGGTTTGATTCAAGGAATGTGACACATGAGCAATGTTCAATCAATTGGTCATATATTTCTCTACAAATGTCAAAATAACGTGATTCTTGAGCCTTTGGAAAGCTTACTCAATTTACAACATTTCATATGTTTTAAAACAATTCAAATTTCAAGTGTAAGGTTGTCCAAATCATCATGCAAGTTGAAAGACAAATGGAAGCAGCTGACATGAGCATCGAATACTCTTTTGGACATATCTTGAGCTAGAAAAATCAAAATAACTTGACTCTTGCGGCATTAGTAAGAGGACTTAATGAAGCACATTTCATATGTTTGGAATAAATTCAAATTTCGAACGGAAGGCTGACATAATTGACATGCAATTTGGTGGACTGACACAGAGAAGAAAAATCAACTCATTTGAGCACCGAATGATTTTTTATCCATATCTTAAGTTAGAGATAACCAAATGACTTGATTCTTATGGCATTGGAAATATGATTCAATGGAGCAGATTTCATATTCTTTGAAGAAATTCAAATTTCAAATGGAAAGCTGACATAATACACATGCAAGTCGGTGGACTGACACATGAAAGAAAAATCAAGTCACATGAGCACCAAATGGTTTTTTGGCCATATCTTGAGCTAGAGATATCCAAATGACTTGGTTCTTGATGTGTTGGAAAGCTTACTCAATTTTCCAGATCTTTTATGTTTTTCATATTTTTGAATTTCAAACGGAACATTGACAAAAATGGCAGACAAGATTACGGTTTTTATGGTGGGCAGAAAATTTGGAGTTGGTGTCTTCATTTGATTAAGTTCATCTCATTTGCCTATAAAAGGAGCCCTTCTCCCATGCATTCAGTAAGAGCAAGAGAAGCATCTATCAAGCAAAAAACAAGAGAAATATCAAGTCTAGAGAGCTTTTATATTCTTTATCTACTCTTTGAAGAGAGTTGTACTTTTGTTGTAAAAATTTACTTTGTTCTTGTATTGTGGTGAGAGTGAGATCTTCTTGTAAAGGATAAAAGTTATCCTTGAGAGAACTCTTTCCTTGGTGAGGTTGTTCATCAAGAAGAACTCTTGGTGTGGTGTTATCAAGAGTTGAAGGAAGTTGCCTTGGTCAGGTTGTTCATCAAGAAGAACCCTTGGTGTGGTGTTATCAAGAGTTAAAGGAAGTTGCCTTGGTGAGGTTGTTCATCAAGAAGAACTCTTGGTGTGGTGTTATCAAGGGTTGAAGGAAAAAGTCTTGGTGAGGTTGTTCATCAAGCAAGTTGTAAAGATTTCTACAACTTAGTGGAAAGCCTAGCTCGTGGAGCTAGGAGCCCGTGGACGTAGGCAAGGTTTGCCGAACCACGTACATCGAGTTTGCACTCTCTCTATCCCTATCCTCTTTACATTTACTTGCACTTGTGATTGTTCTTTATTGCCATTCTCTTGATTGCATTCTATTTTCATCTTCTTCACCTTTGTTCTTAAAGAAAGATTTAAATAATTTTGATCTTTCAAGAAAAGTTTTCTAAATCCGTTTTTATAAATAAAAACCCAATTCACCCCCCCTCTTGGGTTGCCATACCTGGGTCAACAGGTTCGACCAGTAACTTCCTTAATTATTTCTTCCATGTTAAACTCTTCATCTAGAGAATGCATACTTCCTATTGGAATGTCCATAAAGGAGTTTATGACATTGGGGGAGAATTTCGCAAACTTCCCCCGACAGTAGACTCTATGATAATGAACAATCTTGTGATCATCAATAGTGCTTGAAATGTTAGCATAGAATTCCTGAATCAAAGTTTGAACAGGGGGAAGAAAATTTGATACCGTTCGAGTCCAGTAATTGGACTCAATCATCTCACTAACACCATTGGAGTTGAAGTCCGAGAGTTTCACAGGTCGTTCTAAATGAAGCTTCCTTTGTGAAGTGATCTTGTCAAACTTCTATTTGATTGCAGCCGTAAGAAATTTGTTGTATTTCGGCTTGATCTTCTCTTTGATTCTCTTCATTGGCATTTGTTCGTCCTCGCTCATGGCTGGATCAACGGCTATCTTTGCTTGTCTGTGTTGCGTAGGAGGCGACTGGCTACTATTACTACTATCATGACTGGAGTTGCTTGTAGAAGAGTCACTGGCTATTGAGTTCGAAGACGCCATAGCTAGGGTTTCTAAACTGCAGAAAATTTTTTAAAACAGAAACAGAGAGATGCGAGACAGGGAAGCAACTGTGGAAGAGGGATTATATGAACAGGAGAAGCCCACAAACTATTTGTTATATATACTAGCCCGAATATTTGGAAAATTTTTTATTTTCAACAAAAAGTTAATTACTGTTTTTCCTTTCCAAAAACTGTTTAATAACTCCCTTCAAAACACTTCAATTCAAATTTGAATTAAATTCAAATAAGGAATACTGATAGAAAAATGATTCCCGCCATTGATACTTCTCCCTCTTAATTCCATAATGCTGACATGACAAAAATTTGACGCATGGACACATAAGTGACTTAATTTGAGAATAAGCACATAGAACATTGTTATGAAAAACGTAACAGAACACAGTTATCCATATCATAACAGAAATATATGAAGTATCATATTTCTCATTCTAAAAAGCATATTTTTGGGTTTGAGAGATTCACACATTGAAGCTTTATTTTGAATATATTGAGTAAACAACTTGAGTATGCTTCTTACACACACAAAAGTTAGTCTCAATATAAATTTGCTAAATAATACAGTAGCTTTCACACATGTATAGAGGTAGCCCTTTTCCATTTGAGTTGGTGACCTCATCATATTTCTTAGATACAATGAAGTTAGTCTCAAAGAATGGCTTTCACACATCATACACTGGTAGCCCTCTCTGTATTTTCATTATTAAACCAGTATTTAATTATTCACACAATTTGTATATCATAACTCAAAAACATGCTAATTTAGAAGGAAACTTATGATACTACAGATATGAATAACATAACAGAATACTGTGTTCATTCATATAACTGACAGATACCTAAGGCTTTTCTTAGATTTTCAAATCTTGTTGTGTCCAATGCCTTAGTGAACAAGTCAGCCAATTGTTTATCTGTGGAGATGTGCTCAATGTGTATCACCTTAGATTCTACTAGTTCCTTTATAAAATGATATCTAATATCAATGTGTTTTGTTCTAGAATACTGAACAGGATTTTTGGAAATATTTATAGCACTAGTATTATCACAAAACACAGTAATGGGCTTCTGTTCAATACCATAATCACTCAACATTTGCTTCATCCACAACAGTTGTGTACAACTACTCCCTACTGCTATCTATTCGGCTTCAGCTGTAGATAAAGAAATTGAATTCTGCTTCTTGCTGTGCCATGAAACCAAGTTAGTACCAAGATAAAAACAACCTCCTTAAGTACTTTTTCTGTCATCTGCATTTTCTACCCAATCTGCATCACTGAACCCTGCAAGACAATCATTTGTATCTTTAGAAAACCATATTCCATGATTACATGTTTTATGTACATACCTGATGATTCTTTTTGCTACTGCAAGATGTGATTCTTTGGGATTTGCTTGAAACCTTACACAAAGTCCTACACTAAAGCTCAAATCTGGTCTGCTTGCTGTGAGGTAAAGTAGGCTGCCAATAATGCTTCGGTATAAGCTTGCATCAACTTCTTTCCCTTGCTCTGAGTCTTCATCATGCCATCTGGTGTTCTAATGATAGAACTTGTTGGATGTGCCTTCTGAATCCATGTGGGTGGATCTTTTCTCTCTTCATCATTTTGGATTGAACTTTTGTTCAAATCTGAGTTGTCAGATGATTCTGTTACGTTTGGTGTAACAGCAGCTGTTTCCTCCTTCATAACAGCATCTTTCTTTTTATTACTGTCTGGATCTGATTTTTTTGCATCTTCTGTGAAGCTGGTTATGCTTTCCTCTTGTGAGTATTTTGCATAATCATCAAGATCATCAAATATTACATTTGCAAATTCCATGACTGCCTCAGTTCTCAGATTGTTAACTCGAAAAGCTTTGCTGTTTTGTGCATATCCTACAAAGACTCCTTTATCGCTCCTTGGATCCAATTTTTCTAATAGTTCTCTGTCGTTTAAGATGTAACACCTGCAACCAAAGACATGAAAGTATTTCAAATTAGGTTTTCTTCCTTTCAAAATTTCATAAGGTGTCTGATTAGTACCAGGTCTAAGAAAAACTCTATTTGAAATATAGCAGGCAGTGCTTATTGCTTCGGCCCATAGTCTCTTGGTCAACTTCTTGCTATTTAGCATTACTCTAGCCATCTCTTGAAGAGTTCTATTCTTCCTCTCCACAATGCCATTCTGTTCAGGGGTTTTAGGAGCTGAAAATTCATGGTCAATTCCATGATATTTACAAAAATCCGCATAGCTAACATTTTCAAACTCCTTGCCATGATCACTTCTTATTCTCACAATCCTTCCAATGTTCCTATTTTGCTCATTTTCAAGCTTAAGACAAAGGTTCCTGAATGCATCAAAAGTGTCAGATTTTTCTTTAATGAAATCAACCCAAGTAAATCTAGAAAAATCATCCACACAAACAAATATATATCTCTTACCTATAATGCTTTCAATTTGCATAGGACCCATAAGATCCATGTGAAGCAAATCAAGTATCTTAGAAGTGCTAAAATGTGGATTTCATTTGTATGAATTTCTGATTTGTTTTCCCATTTGACATGGTCCACAAATTTTATCAATTTTGTCATCAAGTTTAGGAACTCCTCTAACAGCACCTAACTTAGTTAATTTAACTAAGTCTTTGTAATTTAAGTGTCCTAATTTTTTATGCCACAATTTTAAATCCGAAATCCTAGCATGGAATGCAATTTCTACTAGGTAACAATTATCCAAAGATCTATTACCTTCTAGAATGCATTCACCAAAATTATCAAGGACCATGCATTTTTTTTGTGTGAAGTTAACAGTATACTTTTCATCACAAATCTGACTAATGCTAATAAGATTGGCTTTCAAGTCTTCCACCAAAAGGACATTTTGAAAATTGGGTAGGCCTTTGACATTCAAAGTACCTTTACCAATTATCTTTCTCGTTGCTCCATCCCCAAAGATGACATTTCCATCCCTGCATGCTTTAAAATCTGTTAGAAACAATTTATTTCCAGTCATGTGCCTGGAACAACCGCTGTCAAAATACCACAGATCATTAGATGCATAATTAAGTGCAGTAAAGGCAACATTACATACTGTTTTGTCTTTCTTAACCCACTGCTGTTGTGGTTTTGATAACAGTTTAAATTGTTTCGACCTTTTATATAAAAGATTCAACAATTTAAAGCATCTAGGTCTAATATGTCCCTTTTTACCACAAAAATAGCAAATAGGAATGAATTTCCTTATTTGTTTAGGGATGGATTTGAAAGAGCTCAGTGGAGAAACATACGTTTCACTGCTCTTGGAATTACGACTTGACTTTGATGAGTTAAGTTCAAGATTCTTACCTGATGTTGAAGCTTTCACAAAAATTGTTTTTGATGAAGATGCAACATTGCCTTCTGTATACCCCAATCCATGTTTGTTAGAGTTGTCTCTTCCGAGATTCAAAACTTGATCAAGTTTGGCTGCTCCAATTTTGAGCTGATCAACACACCTCTTGCTATCAGCCAGTTCTGTTGTGATTCTCTCAATATATGTTGTTTTGTCTGTTAAAACAGTTTCAAGTTCATTAATGTGGTTTTCAGCATAAGCTTTTTCATATTTCAGAACTTCAATTTCCCGCTTCAAGGTGTTGATTTCTTCTGGCTCAGCCATTCACCATAGAGTGCATTGTAAGTTTCTTGCAAGTCTTCATAATATTCTGGTCCATCTTCTTCATCTGAATGATCAACACTGTTTTGATAGTCTTCTGTTATGTCTGACATAACAGCCTTTCCTTTATCTGCTACAGATGCAGTAAATGCAACAAAATTGCTCATACAATCTTGGTCTTCTGACTCCGTTTCTGATTCATCACTCCAGGTTGTTGTCAGCCCTTTGTTTTTCTTCTTGAGATTAGCACATTCAGATTGAATATGCCCATAACCAGAACATTCATAACACTGAATCTGTCCTTTCTTTTCAGGTTGTTTTGGTTTCTTTTTCTCATTCTCCTTGCTGAATTTTCTGAACTTTTCTTCATTTGAGTTTAATGGCTTTCCTTGATTCTTTTTCCTGAAATTTCTTTTCATTAACTTGACATAATTTCTTGTTAGAAAAGCAATTTGTTTAGAATCAGTTTCATCAAGCTCATCACTACATTCTTCATCAGATTTTTCAGCTTTCACATTAAACGCAATGCTCTTACCTTTTTGTTTCCAAGTACTTTGATTTATTTCAAAGTTTTGGAGAATGCCAATCAGTTCATCAACTCTTATTTCATCAGTGTTTTTAACTTCTTCAATGGCTGAAATTTTAGGTTGAAACTTATCGGGAACCAACCTAAGTATTTTACTAACAACCTCTGCATCAGTGAAACTTTTGCCAAGCATGTATGCTGAGTTTGTTATGTGACATATCTTAGAGTAAAAATCGGAAATTGATTTATCCTCATGCATCATCGGATTTTCAAATTGAGAATTCAGCCTCATTAATTTAGATATTTTAACAGAAGCAGTACCTTCATGTTTTACCTCAAGTATGTCCCATGCTTCTTTGGCCGATTTGCATCTAGAAATTTGTCTGAAGTTGTTTAAATCTACTGCAGCAAAGAATGCATTAAGAGCCTTGGAATTCCAACTGGATCTACGGTATTCTTCATCAGACCATTCGTTCTCTGGTTTTGGTTCGGCATTACCAAAAGCATTCAGTTTCGTTGGAGGTGTCCACCCCTTAAGTACACTCGTCCAAGCCCTATCATCAAGAGACTTAATAAACATCATCATTCTTACCTTCCAATATGGATAATTACTGTCATCGAGAATAGGTGGTTGCATTCCACATCCTCCGTTGCGTATAAACTCCATCCTTCCAAATTAACTTGATCGTTTTTTTCACTTGTCTATCAGTGAACCTGCTCTGATACCAATTGAAAATTCTGGAGGTATGCAGTTATAAATAACAACACAGTCAACTGTAATGTAAATCAACACATGAGGATTTTTACGTGGTTCAGTTATAAAAAAACCTACGTCCACGGATAGCTATAGAGCTGCAATTCACTATGTTCTTGTTTGTACAATCTTTAGGACCTTTTACAGTGCTGACACTCTCACACACAGACCTAATCTTTGACAAACAAAATCTTTGCAAAGATTGTAAACACTAGCGACACTACCCACTCTCTGTCACAGATAACTTAATAGAACACTGTTAAGTTAGACATAACACCCGATATCTGACAGAATTACATAAACACTCAACTCTCAAGTTATCCTAAGTGTCTACTAACTCTCTCATATTTGATCAACAACTCATGTACGATTTTAACTCTCATACATGACAACAAAGACTCAATAAATCAAAGATATAAAGACATTCCTTTGCGTTAAAGCTTGTCTCTTACAAAGTCACGGAATGCCTTCATCAACAACCAACAATTCTCTCTTGCGTAAGAAGACTCTCTCCTCAACCTTCTTCCTGCCGATTTTTTATATAATAAGAGGTCTTGATACAATCTTCCTAAAAGTCCTGTAAGGATCTTAATCAAGATCACAATAGGATTAGGATAAAACAAAATAGGAAAATGCGTTATAGTTAATCTTCTAAAGTAATAAGGATATATTAACTATCTTCCTATTTTGATTAGGATACAAAAATATTATCCTGATCAAGAGAGATAATTATCAAAATACTTCCTATAATAATTATCTAAAAACAGTAAAATAGGAATAAAACACTTTAATTACTTTTATCACAAGTTAACCAAAATTTGAACATGTGAATGTCACATGTTTGACGTGAGTACCAACAAAAATTATCATATAATATTATAGTCCAGTCTCATATTGCACTAAACATAAGATAATACTATATATAGTCCAGTCCTAAATTTTCAGTCCCAGTTCAATCTAGTCGAGTCTAATCCAATCCTAGTCCCAGTTTTAATCTTAGTCTAATCCAGTCCCGGCTCTAAAAAACAGCCTAAAGAGGCTCAGAACCGGGATGTTGTCAACCGGGATGTTGTCAACTTTCCTAACCCTCATTAATATTTGATGACTTTCACAACCTCTCCCCCACCCCTTTATCCATTGCATGTGTTCCACCACCCACGGGCGAAGCCAGGTAGTCTGTTGGCTAATTCATGAATCATAATTTTATTTTTTTATGTAACAAAAAGAAAAAAAAGATAATAAAAGAATATTATTGAAAGACTAAATACCTTAATTATGTCCAAATTATATGAAAAATATTAAAAAAGATAATGATATTCTTGAAAAAATTTATTTAGTCACAATCATATTACAATAATTTACATTTCATCTTCTAGTTATAAACCAAAACTTTAAAAGATAATAACAAATAATTAAATTAAAATCAGTGGTTGTTTTAATTACTAAAAGAAATAAATTTTTATTGCGATATTAATTTACTATTAATATCAATATATCATAATAAATATAATATAATGTAATTGAAAAGAATTATAGACTAAACATGAAATTATTTAATATTTTTATTTAAGAAGACAATCTAAATCTTAAGAATATATTCAAGCGCCCAAAATACAATTTAACTTAAAATCAAAGACAAGTTACAATCATAATTTATCTAATTTAAATAATAATATTTAATGATGAGAATATTTTAATCTTCCTTTTTATGTTGTCAATACAAAAGTTGGTAATTTGAAGTGGGACAATTAGTTAGTGTAATTTATAGGAGAAAATAATCAATTGAGAATTTTTGGTTTTTAATAAAATGATTTTTTATTTTAAGTTCATAGAGATAAATTTATAGTAAAAAATATTATAAGGTGAAGTGAGGTGAGGTGAGAGAACAAATCAATATTAAAATTTAAAAAAAAAAAGATAAATTGATATTTAAAGTGAGAAAATAAAATATATTAATATTAGAAAAAGGAGATGTGAGAGAGTATAAAAGTTACTTCAAAGTCAAGGTGAGAACCACTCAATTCAAAAATATCTATAATCTTTATTCTATATAGTTTAAAAAAATAAAAGGCAAACTTAGGAAATTTGTTAACATTGCACATCCATACAATTAAAATTACACGTGTATTTTTTTTTTTTTTTTTTAGTTGGATGGGGCCAGACCCAGATTAGGCTTAACTGTAGCTTCACCTCTACGCCACCTATTATTAGTTAGCCTTTCAATATCCTAAATTTTCTGTTCATGCTCATTGCATCATATTATTTATAGGATTGTCTTAACTTCATTCTCCATTAATAAGTTAACTTTTATATATTTTATCTTTTAATCACTTTATAATACGTCAATTTTTATAAATTTTTATATAAAGTTTATAAGTTAGTATTACTCAAATCATTTTCAGTATGATTTTAATTACTCTCTTATATGATAAAATTTTCAAGATATTAAATTTTGTACAAAGAATTTCAATCCCTACAAAATCAAAATATGATGTAAAATATATTTTCTTTTTACATCTATTTTAGGGTATGAAAGAAGTCTTACTATATGGCATGACTTCATTAATTAATACCCTGACCAACACCTACTAATTTCAATTTGTAGTTTTCATGTCGGTTTCATAATCAAATTCGAATAATAACTTGCAAAAACAAAGCAAAGCACACATAAATGACACAAAAAACACTCAAACGCCAACGATATGTATGCATAGTATAATACAAAAATTCAACGCATCACTGCATTTTCTCATTGTAAAAGCTATAGCCAATTGAGTTTTAATAATATCATCTTGATATGATGTTTTAAGATTAATGTTGTACTCAGTTGATGCAAATGAATTACAAATTTCAAACAATTATTTCCTCCTTTATTTAGACGTTTATGCCTATTGTAAAATAATAATAATAATGATGATGATAATAATTAAATTATTATTATCATTATTATTATTATTACTAGAAAAAACTACTGGTATGATTAAATTTAAATGTACAAAAATTTCAAAGAATAAGTTAATCTTGAAAACTTGATAATTATCAGTTGAGTTCTTGAAGGGATTAATTCCTTCTATTAAGTTGTTGTTACACAAATGATGAAATGACTTGTTACTAATGCCGACCTCGAAATGCTCCAGAGGATTTTATTTTATATATATAGAGGAAGATGAGATATTTTAACATAAATTTTTGATATAATTTATTTACATAAATTTCTAATCATTGATCTCACAAAATTTAATGGTTGAGATTAAAAGTTAATAAGATGTATATAATGCTGTCAATTTATCAATTATCTCAACTATTACATTTTACAAATCAATAATTAAAAAATTATGTCTAATTATATATAAAAATATGTTATATACATGGTCCGAACTTCCGTATTGCAATTTGCGGACTTCACTTTCAGATCGTTGGATCATATACATATTTAATATAAATATGCTATATATTAAATCACATATCTCTCTACCATAAAAGTCTACGGGCAGAAACACTCAGAGCCTCTTTTGATCTAAATTATTATTTTATTTGTATTACATACTATATTTAAAGTATTAAACAAATAGATAATTATGAAAGCTCTGCACAACTTGTTCAAAGATGCCGTATAATGACACAAAAGTGTATTTTTAAATCAATACCAATTTGCGAGCTGAGTTCTTCATAGAGATTGGGAGTGAGACAAAACGAAAGTGAGTTACGAAGAGCCGTGGAGAGATTAAGGCAGAGAGATCAAGAAGATGTTTTTAAATTTATAGTTTGAGCTTAAAGAAAGGTACAAGCTCATGAATTGTTTGTGCGCAAGAGGGTGTTTCTGAGGATCATCAACATGACACAAACGGATCACTAATTCAAATGTTATAGCCTTTAACTAGGTGGTGCTTGACTTAGGAGTGGTGACAGGGAGCATAGTTATCAAAATCTTTAGCTTGGAAGTGCTTAATTTAGCGTGTTAGAACTCCTTGCAACTGCCTGCCATGGAGCAAAAAACCTTGGTATTTTTTAGAAATTATTGACAACCCAACCATTTTCGGTAGGAAGAGAAGATATCAACTCCTGATTTCTTGGGTAAGGCCATTATCTTGCAATAACTTAGGAACTGAACATAGCAGACTGCAGTAGAAGCTTGAGGTGTCGGCTAGGCATGATATTACCAGCAGGCTTAACCTCCGTTATGCGCATGCATGTTTGGCCAAACTAAACCTAGAAACTTTAGCTCTTATTTTCTTCCACTTTGCCTGAAGCTAAGTTAGCGCCGGATCCTTGCCCTTATTTTGTTTTGTTTTGCTGGGCACGATGAGAGTATTCAATATAATGTATTTGCTTACTAATATAAAAATATTAAGTGATATAAAGAAAATGTTAATATAATTAAATACTAATTTTAATAGAAAGTGGTCGGCTGCAAAAGTAATCGTGAAAAAGCTTCCCGCAAACTTTTAGGCTAAGAGTGAGATAGGATTCATCACGTAATTATCGTTACCAAAAAGTGAAGTCCGGATATTACTAAAAGTAAGGGAGTCCGGACTAGAGTCTCATTGTATATATATAAATTTTTTACACGAAACTAGTGAAAAAATTTTAGTTATTGATCTACGAATTAAATATATGATTAAGATGATTGATGAGTTGACATTGATAATATTAATTATAATGTTTCGATTTTAAATTTAATAAAATCAAAAATTAAAAATTTATATCAATGAATTATATCAAAATATTCCTTCTCATCAAAATAGTTTTCTTCAACGTCAATTTAGCAACTTTCTTATCACTGGATTGTAATAGATCCACAGTTATAGAGTTGTGCGTAAATTTAAGTCAAAGAAAATTAAATTAAGTTACAATAGCTTGAAATATAGGGCTTCTACTCGACCCTTCATTATTGAGAGAGTCTTGGGTGCAGCGGATATACCACCTCAGCAAGCTGAGCTGGTGCATCCTCCCAACCAAGAGTTGACATGTGTTTATGTAAAGTTTTTTAATCTTTTTGTAAATTTATTCACCCCACGTAAACCATCTAAAATATTCAAAATCTTAAACAATTCAATTTTGAAATTTTACTCTAAATAATTATAGCATTTCATTTATTTTCTCTCTCCCTTTCTCTTTCCACTGACTCAACATCTCCTCCCATCTAACATCCATTTCCATCAATACTCCCGTCCTTTTAATTTCTATTCTCTTCTCCTTCTTCAATACTAGTCTCTCTCTCTCTCTCTCTCTCTCTCTCTCTCTCTTTCTCTTTCTCTCTTATAGGACACCATGAAATCAACCAAGATCTGTTACAGCAGCCAATTAAGATTTGTTGGAATCAGTCTCTCCTTTCTCTAACAAAATGGTCATTGTTGAGTCCCTCAGTAGCAGTGGTAAGAAGTGAAAACTCTGAAGAATGTTGTAGATTGAAGGATTTGAATCTTGGTGATGTGAGCGGTGTTCCATGGTGCGAGGGAGGACGGGTGTTGTTACATATTTTGTCATTTTTTACATTTATTTTTTTTATATTGGTTGTAGATCTAAGATTTGTTTTTGATTTGGGATTCTTTTGTAAATTTCTTGAATAATGGTTTCAGTCTATATATTTATTTTTTTTATATTAGTTTTCAATTTGTTGAATTTATTTCTTATAGAAGTCTTACGGTGATGTTGTATTTTTGCTGAAGCTATTTTGAGACAAGCACTGATGTTGGTGATATCATGTGTAATTTTTTTCACTTGTTTTTCAATTGTTTTGCAAGCATCTTGTTACTTGTGACGATATTAATTTAATATATTTATTATTTGAATATTGTAGTAATATTGTGTTAATGTTGTTGAAGCTGAGTTTGATATTGTGTTAATGGTGGATTATGAACCATGTGTTTATCAAAATGCCTTGGTAAATCCTTCCCACCAGAATCACATATTCTCGACCACTCTTGCTACCAAGTAACCACCTATAAAATCCGTAGAATAGATGCATATTTTATATATTATGTGTTGCTTGACCAATTGAAAGCGGTTTCCTTCTTGTTATAAAATTATAGTAAAACTTGTGGTGCTTCTGCTATGAAGTTTATAAGAATCCGAATGTTGTGATTTATCATAATTTGTATATTAATTGGAATCAATTTTATTAATTTAATTGCCCTGGTCCCCTCTAACATCAAGAAGGTGGAGCACTAACTGGATTGTCTCCATGCATTAGCCTACAATTTTTGTATTCTTTGTATTCTTAAAGTTCGTGTTAGAGTGCCTTAATTCTTTTTAATTTTATTTTTGGTATTCCTATTCAAAGAAGTTTTAGGTTATTTAGTGGCACTAAATAAAATTAGAGATGTGAGGACCGGACTAAGCTTAGAGGACAAACATCAAACTTACCACATTAATTTGTTGTGTAATTGTAACGTTGCTACCAATGACTCCGTCATTTAAATAAGTAGAGCAACATAAATTAAATCATTGCTTAGGATGCTACATATGGATAACGAGCTGCAAATAAGTTGTTTGATTAATGTAAATTCGTCCCTTTTGGTTTCAATGTTTAAGTCTTGTTCCACATCACTCTCCCTCGTGAACCATTGGAACAACTAAAAAGAAAGAACTCTATAAGGAAGAATACCAAGGGCCAAATCGGAAAAAGAAAGACAATTTGATACAATTTTAATTGGAACATAGATATATAAACATTTTCTTAAATCAAAAGTAAACCAAAAGGGGAGCAAACCATAATAAAAAATAATCTGTTTAAGCTTTGCAGCAATAATCTATGAAGACATTCACCATGTTAAACAAGTTAATTGAACTTTGCACAAAGATACACTTTGATTTAAGACTTCACTTAAATTATTTACTTGCTGCCTACATATGAAAAATACAATATTTGTTTTAGCAAAATGTCCAAAAATTTTTTTTACAAATATATAGAAGAAATAGATAAAATTTAAGTGCACTTACACAAATAAAGGTCAGTGAAAGCAATTAACTTTGTCACCCTTGATCTTGATCAACAACATAATTGCTCGAATCCTTTATTTGAACAATGTTAATTTTGTAATAACATTATCACTAAAAGTTAACATAGAATTTTTAGAATAAAATGAAACCTGACTCAAGGTAAGCCATTGTCCATGTGAAGGCGTGGTTGAAACCCATAAAGTATATATGGTTAATTATAAAAACCTAGAAATACAAATACAAATTAAAGTTTCAAAAATTACCAAGTTCATATAAGGCATTTGATTAATGCCTTCAAGCATAGAAAACTGCTATGAGGATGCCCAATTAGTGAATTTGGATTGCCCTTAAATGAGAAATGAAAGTAATATTAATTTCTATTAACATCGCGTAAATAGTATAAACATAAAAATATTTAGATTCATACCATATTGTATACTTCTACTTCTTGTGTTACACCAAATGACATGATGGAGTAAAGTTTGCAACATGAGATGTTGTTACAAGAGATGGACTACTAGCAACATTATGGGGCCGTTTGGTATAAGGGATTAGAATCTTGGAGAGGGGTTTTAAATTACTGGGAATATAAAACATGGGAATCTGATATCTAGGAAAGTAATATTACTGTGTTTGGTTGCGCATAGGAATCTTTTCTTTGATTACTGTAGGAATTAAATTACTTTGTTTGGTTATATATATAGGAATGTTAATTTTGTTTATTATGTGAGTAGACTTAGATAATTAAATTTTTTTAATATTTTAAAAATACTTAATTTTTTTGCTTATTCTAGTATAATTGTAAAAAAAAAAAGGATAAATTTTTTTTAAATTTTAAAATTTATTATGAATTATTATAAATAATTTTGAAGATTTTTGAATTCATTATAAATGATAATAAATAATTTTTAAATTTTTAAATTTGTTATAACTTTATTATCAATCACTATAAATAATATTTAAATTTATCGTAAATTTATTAATTATTATGTTGTGTGCTATCCTGGAAAGGTAAGATGTGAAAATGTTTAAAAAAATTATTCACATTTTTTATTATAAAAAAATCATTCTTGCACATGTCCAAGTCCAAACCCAGAAATTGAACAAATGGACGAAATTGAACAATTTATAATTAGCAATTTCCTCTCTTCGCCAAATCATCGTCAAAGCCTTTCACTTTCGATCTTTTCTTCTTTCCACTTCTCTCTGTTGAAAACCGCGGAGCTCTTTCTTGAATCAGTTTCTTTTATTTCCACTGTTGCTTTTTCTCTTTTCTTAGGCTTTATTGTTGCCAAGACTCTCTCGGCCTCTTCCTCTTCTTCTTGTTTTTCCACGCCTGGTGATCATCATGAGGGCTCTCTGGTGGTTGTTGATGCGCATAAATTTGAAGCTAAATCGGTGAAACATGGTTTTGGGTTTGTTAAGGAGATTGTGGTGGAGCCTTGAGAGCAAATGGGTGTTCAGAGCCTTGAGAGCCAAAAAAATGTAAACTTTGACATTGGTTTGGGTAAAGATAGAATTTTGAAGGGAGAAAACGAGACTGAAGAAGATGATGATGGGTGTTCTTGGTGTTTTTGGATGTGAAGAGATTTCTGTAGAGAGTGGAAATACTATAAAAAATGAGACAGAATGTTGTGAAGATGAACTGGGTGTGGCCAAAAATGGAGAGATTGAAATTTTAGTTTGTGGATGTGATAATGATATCGGAGAAGGAAACAAAAATGGAAGAGATGAGAAGGAGGACTCATTTGATGAGGAAATCTAGGAGCAGTGAGGGACGGTGAAGACGAAAAGGGAGGGATGCAGGTGGGTTTAAGATTCCTGGGCATCCTAAACTCAAATGTTCAAAGGGTTACGGATTACCCTTCCAGACGGGAATCTGAAGTCTAAGAGAATATAAGATGCCGGCGTTTAAAATTTTAAATTTACTGATAGGTGTATTATAGGTGTCTATTTGTGTATTACTTTCATATCAATTTTCTATGTTTCTTTGCTATATTCCTTGGTATTTTTATGTTTTTGTGTGGTTTTGATGTTTGTAGGAGTTTTGGAGCAACTTGCACAAAAATGGAGTAAAACCCTTCATTTTCACCTCTGCTAATCAACCAATTTCTCGAAGTTGATTGTATCGATATACAATTAACCGGATAACATGCTATATACCATTGAAAAGCTCTCGAAGTCCATTTTCTGGAGAAATTTACGGTTCATGAATTTATGTAGTGTACCGAAAGTTATGATAAAAATGGTATGAGAAGTGTATATTTGTAATTCCACATATCACTGTAGCATGTTATTAAATACGGGGACATTGTAGCAAGTCACTGTAGCAGAGTATATAAACACATTTTAGGGTTTTATTTTCATAACTTGAAGGGGGGAGAACGTGTGGGAGGCTGTAGCTCTGGATTTCTTTCATTTCCTGGAGTTCTTGAAGGAGAAAGAAGGCTTGGAAAGAGGAAAAACTACAATCTTAAGAGATTTTTCATCAAATTTGCTAAGTTTTCCCTTTCCCTTTCATTTTTTAGAGTGTCTCCATATTGTATTGTATGTGTATTATGTCTGAACATGTGTAGCTGAATCTGAATTGGTTGAGGGTGATTTCAAAGCCCTTGATATGGTTTTTGTGAGTTGATTGTGCAAGAAATTGTTATCCAATTCTCTAATTGAAGTTGCTTGTATTCTTCCATATTTAATGCTTATAATTGCTTGCTGATTGTATTTGGGTAGTCAACTGCATATAATCTGGTTGTTATCTATTGCTAGAGTAGAAGTCTTGATCTGTAATTGTCTTGAATTTCTAATCATTAGTAGCAAAATTGTGATCAGAGATTGCAATTGGAGAATATAACCTAAGTTAAATAATCCGAGCTTATGTGTTTATTGCTTAGATAAACCTATCTTTCTTATCATAATGCATCCGTTGAATTAAATTTAGAGAGCTTGTTCTAGATTATTTAATGGATAGAGATTAAATAAAGAGCCTGATTTATTTAACAACAAAGTAAGGAAAGATTGGGGTAACAGAGCTTGTTTTTATTTACGGTTGATAATTTTAATGGTGTAATTGAATGACAATTCTATGGTTAATTCACAAATCCATATCTTGTGGCAGAGAATGATCCCTTAACCAGGTTACTCTCATTGATTTTTCACTCTATTTTACTTTGTGTTGTTTTTTTGTGCATTTACATTAATATTTCATTTAGTTAATCCATCAACAAAACCCCCCCATTTATCTGTTGTTGCTGTAAAATAACAAATTCAATTAGAATCAATTCTTGTGGGAACGATATCTTACTCATCACTTTATTACTTGTGCGACTAGTTTACTTGCTAGTTTCGAACGCATCAAGTTTTTGGCGCCGTTGCTGGGGATTGATTTTCTAATCGATTTGTTATTTTGTCTTTACTGATAATTCTTGATTTTTATTTTTCTGATTGTTTGTGTTTAGGCTTTTATGTCCAAAGGAGAAGCTGACCAACGACTTAAGCGAATTAAGGAGTTTCTCCAATCCTCGAATTTAAGACTAAATCGGTCAATTTCAACTCTACCTCCACAATTTGACCTTGCACTACATACTTCCCTCCCATCTTCTTGCAGTTCAATCAACTCTGAATCGAAAATAATGGCAATGCAAAACAATCAGACTCTTAAGGAGTTAACGGCACCAATTATCGATCAACAACTGTTGTGCATAAATACCAATCTTAAGGTAGATTTTGAACTTAAATCTGGACTAATTTATCTCTTGCCTACATTTCATGGTTTTGCAGGAGAAGATCCTATCAAATACCTTAGAGAATTTCATGTGGTATGCTCAAGTATGAAGCCAACTGGCGTGTCTGAGGAGCAAATAAAATTGAGAGCTTTTCCATTCTCATTAGCAGATTCGGCGAAAGATTGGCTATACTATCTACCACCAGTACCATCACCACGTGGAATGAGATAAGTAAACTTCTTTTAGAGAAATACTTTCCCATTTCGAAAGCTATAAACATTAGAAAAGACATTTGTGACATTCGATAACACAATGGAGAATCACTTTATGAATATTGGGAGAGATTTAAAAGGTTATGTGTTAGCTGTCCAAACCATCAAATTAGTGATGGACTCCTAATTCAATATTTCTATGAGGGTCTCCTACCAATGGAAAGGAGTATCATTGATGTTGCTTGTGGTGGAGCACTAGTTGATAAAACACCGGAAGTTGCAAGGCATTTGATTAGCGACATGGCAGCGAACTCCCAACAATTCAGCAGCCAATTTGAGTCACAACTGCCAAGGAGAGTAAATGAGGTAAGTACTCCGCACATTGAACACCAACTTTCTGAACTTACCTCTCTTGTAAAAAAAATGGTTATAGGACATATGCAGTAATCTTATGTATGTGGAGTGTGTTCTACCACGGACCATCCTATCGACATGTGTCCAACTTTGCAAGAAGAAGATACAGAACAAGCCAATGCCATAGGTGGATTTCCAGGACAACCAAGGCAAAGGTATGACCCATTTTCTAATACTTACAATGCCGGATGGATAGATCACCCCAATTTTAGTCACGAGAATCATCAACCAATCGTCCCAAATGCCATACCAAATCGGTCGCAAGGTTAACCTAAAGTGCAGCAACCATTTCAAATGCAACCACCAACAATGCCACATCCAGCACAACAACCAGCTTCACAAAACTCAGGTATGTATCTCCAGGATATTGTTAAAGCACTTGCCACTAACACAATGCAATTTCAGCAGGAAACTAGGGCAAGTACCCAAAACCTGAAAAATCAGATGGGACAATTGGCTGCTAACATGAGCAAATTTGAGAGTCAAACCTTAGAAAAATTACCTTCTCAGCCAGTGATCAATCCAAGAGAGAATGCTAGTGCGGTAACTTTGAGAAATGGAAAGCAATTAGACATTCCACCAAAGAAATCACAAACTGATGAAGGGGATGACACCACTTCCACCATGAATAAAACATCATCTTCTAAGGTAAATCTTGAAACTCCCATTCCTTCTTATGTTACTCCTCCACCTTTTCCTAGCAGATTTGCAAAATCAAAGAAGGAAGAACAAGAGCAGGAAATCTTGTAGACTTTTCGCAAGATCGAGGTAAATATACCACTTCTGGATGCTATTAAGCAAGTACCTTGTTATGCAAAATTTCTCAAGAAGTTATGCACCAACAAGAGAAAGTTGAAAGGAAATGAGAAGGTAAGTGTGGGGGAAAATGTTTCAGCTGTATTGCAAAGAAAAATTCCTCCGAAATGCAAAGATCCAGGTACGTTCACCATTCCATGCACCATTGGTAATACCAAGTTTGAAAGAGCTATGTTAGATTTAGGAGCATCTATTAATGTCATGCCATATTCTATTTATGCTTCTTTGAATCTTGGACCCCTTGTGGAAACTGGTATTACCATTCAACTTGCTGATCGTTCTAATGCATATCCCAAGGGAGTTGTGGAAGATGTGCTAGTGCAGGTGAATCAATTGGTTTTCCAAGCAGACTTTTATGTTCTTGAAATGGAGGATGAGACATCTCCTAATCCAACATCGATTCTTTTAGGGAGACCATTTTTGAAGACTGCCCAAACCAAGATTGATGTTCATGATGGCACTCTCACCATGGAGTTTGATGGCGAGGTGATCCGTTTCAATATTTTTTAGGCAATGAGGTACCCTAGTGACTTGCATTCTGTTTTGCAGTGGAAGTTATTGATTCTTTAGCACAACAATATTTTGAGTTAACTCATAAGGATGGATTGGAAATGGCTATTAGTGAGCACATAGGGACAGAAAATTCCATAAAACCAAGAAGGTTGATACAAGTGTCCAAAGAAATGGAGGAAGCTATGGCATACTTAGAAGAGACTATAGCTATAACCACAAATAGGTATGATGTTTCGTACATTGAATTACCTTTATCTAATGAGAAACTTCTTCCTTCTGTGATGAAAGCCAATACCTTGGAGCTTAAGCCACTTCTAAATTATTTGAAGCATGTGTTCTTGGGTGACAAAGATCCTTTGCCAGTTACAATAGAAATGGGCCTTGCACCACTACAAGAAGAGAAATGCGTCCGAGTACTTAGAGATCACAAAATAGTTATAGGGTGGATGATTGCTGACATCCAAGGCCCAGTCATATGCATGGACCATATCATGTTAGAAGAAGGATCCAAGCCCATTAGTGAAGCACAGCGGAGATTGGATCCTCCCATGATGGAACCAACGTCGGGCTAAGGACGTTAAACCAAGCGCTTATTGGGAGGCAACCCAATGTTTTTGAAAAATAAATAAAAGAAAAGAAAAGAAAAATAAAATAAAATAAAATGAGGTAGTAATGATCAATTTTTGTGTCTCGAGGAGATTCATTTCGTAAGCCATCAAATTGATCAGGTTTTATCTCTCTTTGCCATCTATATTATTTATTTTTTTACTTGTTTTTTACTTTTGTTTGCTATTGTGTTGTTATCTCTTTTATGTGTCTTCAGTTTCGTTTTTGCTCTTTTCTTCCCCTTCCTTTTGTTTAATTTGATTATTCTGTACTTAGAACTCTTTTGTGCAACAGCTTGAGGAAACACCCAAACGGGAACTGAAACTATTGCCCGAAGGTTTGAAACATGCATATCTTGGAGAAGAACAGACTCAATCGCATTTTTGGTAATATCTCTCCTTTTCTTCTCTCCAATGGATGCCGATATCTTTCTGTCGAACCTTCATAAATATTTCCCTTCACTTCCTCAAAATGCTGTGTTTAAAATTTATAAAGTACGGATGACTAGACTTTGGGTATTGATGCTCTTAAATCTGCCTGCGTATATCCGATGGCTTATCGAAGCCAAGGTGAGATTGTCCGGTGAGCCGGACATTAATCTCGCAAAATACATGCCTGGTCTAGGAAAGAGCTACTACGCCAAGAGGCGAAGAGCGAAAAGGTTACAAGTATGTTATAAATGTGCTAGATGAATTGTAACCAGACTTGTCGTTCATTAGGTTTTGCGTCCAAGAATAGAGAAGATAAACTTTCATTTATTAAGAATGGTTTGAGTAATGAGTCGCTGGATAATGTTTTGTTAACTCTCGAGTCACATTCTTGTAGACTTGTTCAGCGCGAATTGCTTAATCTATGGACACAATTTCGTGATGAATTACAGTGTTATAGTCTAGGGAATCTGACTAAAAACGACCATGTTTGCCAGTTTATAAGAAAACTGGATGGAAGCAAATCCCCGACTCATAGAAGGCGTTTCAGCCGTTACTGGACGTAAAACCAGAGGAAGATGTGAGCCACAATCACAACTACTTTTATATTTGAATGTGTGTTGTTGTTGTAGAATTTTTTTTTTCTTGTTTCGTTTGATCTGATTATCAATTTTGTTTTTGTGTTGTTGTTGTTTGTTGATTTTGTTTGTTTTAATTTCAAGTTTTCTTTTTGACAAACCATATGACTACCCTATGGCATAAGTACACGTGGGAGACAAGTGTGGAGGTTTTGTCAACCTCCGTCGAAAGTGTATCTCTACTTTAAATGCTTCACGTGGGAGACAAGTATGGCGGTTTTGTCAAACCCCGCCGAAAGTATATCTCCATTTTTCATGTTTCACGTGGGAGACAAGTGTGTAGGTTTTGTCAAACCTCACCGAAAGCATATCTAATTTTTTCAAATCTTGGGGCGATAAATCTGCATCGAGCAACCCCACCGAAATTATGTCCCCATGTGTCAAATTTGAGAGTTTTACGTGTGTATATATCCATGCTGCATATTTTGAAATGTCATTTCATAACCTGTCTTGCACTTGAATCTCATAATACCTAACGTGCATCATTGTCTTACACAAGTTTAAAGCACTTGTAGAAATGGAGAAAACACCAATTCGGCGATTCCAAAATATATGCGTATTTTGTGGATCGCAATTTTGGTAAAGATGGAGAGTTTACAACAGCAGCTCTTGATCTTGGTAGGACATTAGCTGCGAGGGGTATTCATTTGATTTATGGAGGGGGTAGTCTTGGGTTAATGGGGTGTGTGTCAACAGCTGCATCCCTAGGAGGGAGCAAAGTTCTCGGCATTATCCCTAAACCATTAGCTGTACGAGATATCGTAGGCAACACAATGGGGGAAGAGTTACAGGTCTCTAGCATGCATGAGCGTATTGCACATATGGTCATTAAATCTGATGCATTTATAGCTTTGCCCGGTGGTTATGGTACATTAGAGGAAATATTTCAAATCACCTCTTGGGCACAGCTAAACATCCATCGGAAACCCATTGGTTTGTTAAATGTCAATAATTTTTTTGATGGTTTGTTGTCTTTTCTTGATCAAGCAGTAGAAAAAAACTTCATCTCACCGTCGGCGAGGCAAATCCTGGTTACAGCTTCAACTGCAGGGGAGTTAATTGACAAATTATAAGCATTCGTCTATTCTCCTGATCCAACAATAGCTCGGATAGATTGGTTTGCGGAAGGCAATAAAAGGCGTAAACTGGATTTAAGGCTAAGTCTGTAATCTTTATCTACTGGTTTGCTTCACTTTTGTTTGCTTTCTTTTTATTGTGTTTATTTGAGATTTTCCATGTTATTTCTTTTGAGCTTTTTCAGGTTATTTCTTTCGTTCCAGGTAATATTTTCTAATTTTGCCTTTTAGAGTGGTGTCTTAAAAAGTTTAAGTCCTCTTGAAACGCATTTTGGATCACTTTAATCCATAATGGCTGAATAAGAAGGCTAACTTCTAAACTTTTTAGACCTTTAACTAACTTGTTTTTGTTTTCTGATTGCTAAACTTTGTTATTTTATGAGTAAGTTTAATTTTACGTAATTTAAAGTTGTTATGTGTTTTCGTCTTTATCAGTTTCGATTTTAAAAAAAAATTGTGGAAAAACCTGAGTGTGGCAGAATATGGGGTTTCTTTAACCCTTGAAACGCATTCTCTCTAAATAAATTTGTAGTTTATTTATTTCATGTTGTTTGAAGTGTCTTGTTTCTTGTTTTTTTCTTTCATAATTAGGGGTGGCAATTTGCCCCGCCGGGTCCGGGGCCCCGATTTGCCCCGGACAAATAGGGCGGGGCAAGACCCGCCCCAAAACTGTTTTGGGGCGGGTCTGGGGCACAAGAATTCTGCCCCGGTAGGGGCGGGTCAGGGTCCGGGTCTAACATTTAGCCCCGTTCGACCCGCCCCGCCCCGCACAGTATAAGGGTATATATGATAAAAAATAAACTATTGGGACTTAAATGATATTATTAGGGGTGATTGTAACACGTTTGAATATATTAGAGGGTTGACAGTAAGTAAAATAATATGATAAAAATTAGAGGTTGTAAATGTTATAGGGGGTTGATTGCAAAAAATAAAAATGTTATAGGGGGTTAATTGTAAAAATATAAATGTTTAGGGGCGGGGCGGGGCGGGGCGAATTTGTTCAAAAAATTTTTGCCCCGCCCCGCCCCTCAACGGGGCAATGGGGCGGGGCGGGGCAAAAAAATTTTGAACGGGGCGGGGCTGGGTACCGGCCGCCCCGGACCCACCCCGCCGCATTGCGATCCCTATTCATAATAAAGGTATATAGGCTGGAAACCTTAAGTCTGTAGGCTACTTGTCCTAAGGATTGTTGAAATATACAATCTTGACTCAGGTGTAACAACGCCACGTACCTCTTTTCTTGCATTTTGTGGGCCGATGATAAGATAATGATTGAATTGAGAATGACTCTTGGAAAATAATAAATAATCCATGGATCTGTGTGCTTGAAATGTTTATTGGTTTTCGCTTTGCCTTTGATTCCTTGCACAACATTGAGCACTGAGCTATTATCACTGAGTTATTTGTTTACTTAGAGAACGTTTATATAATTTAAGTGTTTCTTCAGATTTCAATGAATTCTAGAACTTGTTTGATGGTCATTCGAGGCGAAATCCTAGACTGTGCAACATTAGGGAAATGATTTAGGCTATCTTTGGACCGTTTGAGCCTTAATAGCCAACCTTTATTAAAAATGATCTCTAGTTACCCCTTTGAGCCTTTGTAAGCCTTTTGTTTTTTCTTTTTAACTCACTAAAAGATTTCCTAACCTCAAATGAATTTTTTTTTCAAACAGTTTATCCCTTACCTATGAGCATGTAGATCATTCACGATTACATTTTGAGCTATGTTCTGGTTTTGGGAAGTTAGAGGAGGTTGGGTTGTGTCATGAGCAATGCAAGTGAGTTTTATTGTGTTTGTCAAAAAAAAAAAACAAAGAACCAATCTGTACTTCTTGTCCACGTACTTACACATTGAGAACAATGTGTTGTTTAAGTGTGGGGGAGGGGAAGTGTTGTAAAAAAAAAACCAAAAAAAGAAAAGAAAAAAAAGAGAAAAAGGAAAAAAAAAGAAGAAAAAGATATTTATACCCTTGAGTGTTCTTAAAAAGAATGAAACAATAAAGTGTGGGGTGTAGTTTCTTTTGTTTTATACAAAAAAAAAGATTGAATGTTCTAAATAAGTTTGGGGGAGTGACCTGGTGAATTGAAATAAAATTATGCTATAGGGTTGAGCTCCACATAGTCTTGAATGATTTATGTGTTTGTGGGTGATTTGAGCTAAATTATTATCCTTTATCATACCTTTACCCAACCCAAACGTTACAAGCTTAATAAAGTCATACTTGATCTTTGGTGTTGTGCTTGTCTACATTAGTGGAGGGTGACTTGAAAAACAGGCCTATGGAATTCATTTATACATACATCTTCACTATTAAATATGATTCATTTTTATGCACAAACTTATTCGAGTTACAAGTGATTATGTGATAATGGCTCTACACACACACACTTGAGGAATTGAACTAGAGCGAAGCTAATCTTTGTTATGAGATTCTTGATCAAATGCATTATTTTGAAGTTTTCCTTGGGTTATAATTAAGTACAATCTTTAAGGCCTATTTGCAAGTTGAAGCATTTATGTGTTTTAATTTCTCTTTGATTCTGTTTCGATTTAGTTTTGTTTCATATCGTCGTAGTTGCTCGAGACTAGCAAAGTTTAAGTGTGGGGGAATTTGATAGGTGTCTGATAAGTGTCTATTTATGTATTACTTTCATATCAATTCGTCTATGTTTCTTTGCTATATTCCTTGGTATTTTTATGTTTTTGTGTGGTTTTGATGTTTGTAAGAGTTTTAGAGCAACTTGCACAAAAATGGAGTAAAACCCTTCATTTTCACCTCTGCTAATCAGTGATTTCTCGAAGTTGATTGTATCGATATACAATTAACCGGACGACATGCTATATACCATTGAAAAGCTCTCGAAGTCTATTTTCTGGAGAAATTTACGGTTCACGAATTTATGTAGTGTACCAAAAGTTATGATAAAAATGGTATGAGAAGTGTATATTTGTAATTCCACATATCACTGTAGCATGTTATTAAATACGGGACACTGTAGCAAGTTACTGTAGCAGAGTATTTAAACACATTTTAGGGTTTTATTTTCATAACTTGAAGGAGGGGAGAACGTGGGGAGGCTTCAGCTCTGGATTTCTCTCATCTCCTGGAGTTCTTGAAGGAGAAAGAAGGCTTGGAAAGAGGAAGAACTACAAATTAAGAGATTTTCATCAAATTTGCTAAGTTTTCCCTTTCCCTTTCATTTTCTGGAATGTCTCCATATTGTATTGTATTTGTATTATGTCTGAACATGTGTAACTGAATCTGAATTGGTTGAGGGTGATTTCAAAGTCCTTGATATGGTTTTTGTGAGTTGATTGTGCAAGAAATTGTTATCCAATTCTCTAATTGAAGTTGCTTATATTCTTCCATATTTAATGCTTATGATTGTTTGCTGATTGTATTTGGGTAGCCAACTACATATAATCTTGTTGTTATCTATTGCTAGACTAGAAGTCTTGATCCGTAATTGTCTTGAATTTCTAATCATTAGTAGCAAAATTGTGATCAGAGATTGCAATTGGAGAATATAACCTAAGTTAAATAATCCGAGCTTGTGTGTTTATTGCTTAGATCAACCCTATCTTTCTTATCATAATGCATCCATTGAATTAAATTTAGAGAGCTTGTTCTAGGTTATTTAATGGATAGAGATTAAATAAAGAGCTTGTTTTATTTAACAACAAAGTAAGGAAAGATTGGGATAACAGAGCTTGTTGTTATCTACGGTTGATAATTTCAATGGTGTAATTGAATGACAATTCTATGGTTAATTCACAAATCCATATCTTGTGGCAAAGAATGATCCCTTAACCAGGTTACTCTTATTGATTTTTCACTCTATTTTACTTTGTGTTGTTTTATTGTGCATTTACATTAATATTTCATTTAGTTAATCCATCAACAAAACCCCCCATTTATCTGTTGTTGCTGTAAAATAACAAATTCAATTAGAATCAATCCTCGTGAGAATGATATCTTACTCATCACTTTATTACTTGTGCTACTAGTATACTTGCTAGTTTCGAACGCATCATTTACTCACCAAACAAGGGTTAGGAATCATATTCCCATTCCCATGTTTACTTTACCTCATACCAAACGGCCCCTATGAGTATATTGACCTATATCAACAATAATTAGTTAAAAAATAAGATAATAGTATAAATCAATTAAGATAACTTATGCCAAAACACTTGTAAGTGAAACTACATATTTTAGGAAAGTTTCATACCTTTTTTTGCCTTTTTCTTTTGCTTTTCTAAATTACTCTTCAATCTAACATTCGTCATGCCTTTAGTCCTTACCTTTGGTGGATTCAATGCAAAGGGCTCATCTACAAGAATACTACAATTACCTTGGCCATCCATTTTCTTAGTATTCTCCAAAATCTTACTAGTTTCCGCCTTTTCTTCAAGTAACTTCCTTACTTGTAGTAACTTCTTTTTAACAAGTGTAGTTCCAAAATCACTCAATGATGCTAAACTAAGAACTTGACTTCGGGATGCATCAACTCACTATGTCTCAATGTTTGGCTAGACTTCATAGTACCACTTGAAAAGCCATTCGCATCAATTCCTTTTTTTGCCTCTTTCGTCCATCTTTTTAAAATGTAATGCATCGGTATGGTAGTTAAATTATTCAAATCAAACACTGTTAAAGAATGGCAGCACAACATTCCCATTGATTCAAATAATTTACAAGAGCATGAAATTGTCAAAGTATCAAACTTGAATTGAATTATATGCACTCTTTGAACATTCTCTTCTTCATGTGCTTCATAAATATAAACCCTATCAATCCTTCTAATTTCTCTCATTCTCACACCCATACAACCTAATAGCTCTTTTTCAAAAAAATTAAACATCTTGATGGTGTAAATTTGACTTGCATGAGTCAAGATTCCAATTTTTACTTTTAGGTGAGGAATACCTTGTTTGCAACGGTAGTCATCTTCTAACTCCGCCAACCTCATCTCTTTTGTTTTACTTTCATAGTGATGCACAAATTTAATTAGTTCCATTGTTTTTGTGGAAATCTAATGGAAAACATTATTTGTACTCTCACTCCTTTGAGTAGACTTGATATTTGCCGAAAAAATATCCAAACTATAAGCCAAACACCACCTTTCTTTAAATGAATATAATTTTTTTAGCCATGAATGATTCTGAAGATTGAATTCTCGAATCATATTATTCCAATGCACTTCAAATTCCATTTTATCATGGCATTCATGAAAACACTTGTTGAATGCTTTCTTGAAGTCAAGATTGCATAAAGACTACTAAGATGTTGGGTAGCATTTTTAGCAATGTGCCAAGTGCATAATCAATGACGTGTCTTAGGAAATACAATCTCAATTGCTTTTGCTATTGCTTTGTCCTCATCTGTAAAAATTGTTTTAGCTTGTTTATCTCCCATTGCTTCCAAAAATGACTCAAACAACCAAACAAATGATTTAGTGCTCTCATCCAATAAAAAAGCACACCCAAACAACATATTTTTTCAACGATGATTAACTCCCACAAAAGGGGCACAAATCAAATTGTATTTATTAGTTCTAAAAGTTGTATCAAAGCAAACAACATCACCAAAGCAATCATAATCCAACTTTGATCTACAATCTCTACAAAAGAAATTTGTCATTTGATTATATTGATCTAATTGAATTGTATAAAAAAAGCTAGGATCCTCACCTTGTTTTCGTTTCAAATAATTGAGCAAACTTTGCACATCTCTTGCTTCAATCATTTCTTCTTTTTTCTTTTGCAAGTAGTTTCTCGTATCCTTTTTTGTGAACCCGACATTCTCAGCACCACCAACTTTATTTGCTAAATAAAAATATGATTTTGTTGTTCTTATACCAGCATCAACCACAGAATTTATAACACTACTTTGAGCATTTGATATTTTTCGACCTGATTTAAGAAATTGTCTTTCTTCAAATTTAACAAGTTCATGGTTATGCTCAGAGTTTATAAAAAGAACTTAACCATAACCTATTATTCATAGTGAATCGAATTACAGCCTTGCAAACTGTTCTTGTCTCTAACTTATTTGCTTTCTTTGTTTCATATGCATTTCCATCTATATAAAACCCTTCTTTTGAACATAAAAATTCCCGTTGTCGAATATTATTGGATGCATCTCTTCGAATTTGCCCCTTACGAATAATAAAACCTTTCCTTAAAGCATATGCATTGCATAATTCATAAGCTTCAGCATCTGAATGTACCTCCATTCCCAATTTAAGTTCACCATAATTTTCGCTCTTGAACATTTTTGCTTTGTCATTTAGACAATCCATTATTTAAATTAACCTACAATAAAATAAGAGTAATTTCATCTTTATCATTTCATATAATTTTAAATTTTTAGGATGGTGAATAAAATTGTTGAGCTTTCATTAAATCTTCAAGAGACATATTAATGAATATGAATATATGAAAACAAAATCAAATAGAAAAATATATATCAATTCAGTTTATTTAATAAACAATATTTTTAATCATTTTTCCTAATGTATATTTTAGTTTTCAATATTTTAATATCCAATGACTGACTCTTAACTCCAACTTTAAATAGCTTTAATGTCTAATTGTTACCTAAATTATAGAACACCACAAATGAACAATTAATATAAAAAAACTAGTGCGTTAAGCATTATATAACTAAATCACTAACTTAAACAAGTAAACAATTAATATATTTAACTACAAGTGTGTTGCATATAACTAAATTACTAAAATCATTAATATTCTACACATAGAAAGTTAAAAAAATTATCTTAAAAATTGAATTTTCTAAAGCAGTATTTCAAACCATAAAATTAAAACAATAAATTACACTAAAAACTTACTAAATAATCTATTATAGCTTGGGGTAACAGTAAAATGGCATCAAGATGGTTACAGCAATGGCACAGAGACTTGGTGGGAAAAGTAGGATCAGTGGAGAGAGAAGAGAAAAGCTGGAAAGAGAAAGTGAATGCTGGGACCATAGGGGAGAGAAGAGAAGAGGTGAAGAGAAGGGCAACGCTGGACCACTTTTGATAGAAGCAGGAATTCTGTTGGGTGATTAAATTATACAAAAAGTGCAAGAGAGTTTTAAGATCTACTATGTCACACATGTTATCTCTTGATTGAGAGAATGCACTAGCTCAGCTTGCTGAGGTGGTACATCCGTTACACCTAAACTCTCTCCTCATTATTTGCTGAAACATCTGTCCACCCCGATTTTCAAAAATCATCACGAAACCGGCAATTTTCTGTCTACGTTACGTTAAGTTGCTGTTGATATTATTTATGTGTTTGCATGGACCAATTTCCCCTTTAGAAGCACCAATCCCCATTTTGAAATTTTTGGAGTAGTGACACAAAAACCTATTAAATAATGATTATTAAAATGGAGATGCTGACATCATTAAGAGGAACGCACTTTTTGTTTCTTCTTGATTACTTTATCCGTAAAAAGACTCATGAAATTACAATTTTGTACCCAACCTTCTATTACAAACATAGATTAAAAAGGGGATAATTCTAATTTACCCCCTGAGGTTAGGCCTAAAAAATTGAGGACCTCAATTTTCTGAAACCTAAGATTGCCCTCTGAGGTTACTATAGTACCGTTGATTTAACGAAAAATGTATTAAACCGTTAGATTTAACGGAAAACGCATTAAATAATAACTTAATGCTAATATTAGATTTAACAAAAAATATATTAAATAATAACTTAACGCTAATAAGCAGTAAAATATACTATAATACTCTTTTTTAAATGGTTTCTAAAGCGTTAAATTACTATTTAATGTATTTTTCGTTAAATCTAACGATGATACAGTAACCTGATGGGGTAATTTTAGGTTTCAGAAAACTGAGATACTCAATTTTTTTTAGGCGTAACCTCATATGACAAATTAGAATTATCCCTCAAAAAAGTCCCGACTTTGAAGTCTTGATGGTTTAACCTTTAATCTGATCAATTGTCTCTGGTTTAGTTCAGTTGGATCTTAGAATTGAGAAGTACAATCAAAATGATGCAAACTGGTTTGGATATACAAGTACAACCAATAATTTCCATACATATGAACAATCGCAATCCCTAAAACTCTTATCTAATTCAATCCCATTTCTATCATAGGCATGTATCCACCTTCCTTGATCCAAAAGCACCAAGAAAAGCACAAGCGGTAAGCACACCAACAATGCCAGCATGGTTAGCGCAAACCACAAATTTGCATCTCATTAAAAACTTCCAAAGCTTCTTTGAAGAGCCCAACTTGCACATAGTCAGTAATCATCGCACTCCAAGAAACCAAATTCTTTTGTAGCATTTCATCGAATAGTTATCGCGTGATCAAAACTTGGCCAGACTTCATATACCCATTTATCAAAGAAGTCTATGTAACAAAACCCCAAAACAAGCTTCCTTCCTAGATTCTTTTTCTTCTTGTTTTCTTAGATCATTAGTGTGTGCCTGTAATTATTCTTTTTCAACTCCATTCACTTTGTGTTTTGTATAAACCCAAATCAATTACACACTATTACAGCCACCATAGCAAACCCACATACACAATTGCACCGCAACAACCACAACCACCGATGCCAAAAGTCACCGACCACAACCAAAACCACGCCAGAAGCAGCGTCTCATAACAAACTCAAAAACAGGATAGCCACAAACCCATCGCAGAAGCCACATCTAATTTTTATTCTTCTTGATTTGATTCCAGCCACCACGACCCAATCCTCCAACAAAACCCCTTGCAAACCCAATTATTTGTATAAGAAAAGAAATAAAGCAGCTGCAAGAGAGAGAACTACAAAGAGAGATTATAGAGGGGGAGGTGTTTTTTATTATTATATTAGGTAAGTTTTTTTTATTGTTATTATTAAAAGGTGTAATAAAGCTTGAAGACAAATGCAAAGGCAAAGTTTTATTTTAGGGATAATCACTTGCCCCGTGAGGTTTAGGTGATCATCCGTTTTGTCCCTCACATTTTGAAAATTAAATTTACCCCCTAAGATTTGGCCGAAAATTAATTTCGTCCCTCACTGACGTTAAATTTAACAGAAAACATTTGTTCAGGCAAAAGCCTATCAATGGCAATGCATGAATGGACGAAAATGCCCTTAGCATTGAAAACTTAATAATATATTGTTCAAACCTAGTCAACCATCGTATAATGGAATAAGAGTTAATCACGCAGACACCCCCTAAGTTTTGACTTAATTTCGTCGATATTCACTGTTTGTCACTTTTCATCATCGGGTATTCTTGATATTTTTAAAATTCATCAATAAGACCTCTTCCGTATTATGTTGAGTATTGAGGGGCATAATAGCCATTTAACAATACAAAGTCAATTATGTATGAGTTAAAATAAATTCTACAATGTTGTAGCTCAAACTCAAGACTTCTTGAATCTTGAAAGGCTTGTTCCACCACCAGGCTACAAGATATTAATATTTAAAATTAACAACAATATATATTTAAGCTCCCTTTATGCTTAATCAATTATTCATTATTCAATTTATAATTTATTAAAATTAATTATACATTTTAATTAATTTATTAAAATAAATTAACAAATTTATTAATGAGAATTAATAAATTAAAATAAAAATTGAAAAAATAAATTAATACATCTATAGTTCCTCTTATTCAATTTATAACTGATTAAAATTAATTATAAATTTTATTAATTTATTAAAA
This sequence comes from Boswellia sacra, assembly GCA_013180625.2. Lineage (NCBI taxonomy): Eukaryota > Viridiplantae > Streptophyta > Magnoliopsida > Sapindales > Burseraceae > Boswellia > Boswellia sacra. The sequence goes on from SNVD02000503.1 coordinate 112,154, forward strand.
TCAATTAATAAATTTATTAATAAGAGTTAATAAATAAATATCAAAATAAATATCAAAAAAATTAATTAATAAATTTATTAATAAGAATTAATAAATAAAAATATATTAAATTAAATATCAAAAAAATAAATTAATAACTTAAAATTAAAATAGAAATTAAAGAAAAATAAATTAAAAAATTTAGGTTAAAAAATTGAACAAAAATAAATTGATAAATTTATGGTTCCTCTTATTCAATTTATAAATGATTAAAATTAATTATAAGTTTTAATCAAATTTTTTAAAATAAATTGATAAATTTATTAGTAAGAACTAATAACTTAAAGTAAAAATTAAAATAGATTAAAATAAATATGAAACAAAAATAAATTAATACATTTAGATTAAATAAAAATTAAACAAAGACAAATTAATAAATTTATAGTTTCTCTACTCACCATAAACAAAAATAAATTAATAAAGAATAATAAGAAGCTCTATTATTTAAATATATTTTTATTCTTTTAGTGTTAAAAAAGTTGTTTGGCCAGTAGTTAGAAGTGTTTGTGATAGCTTGGAGTTTGGGGTTCGAGTTCTTCTTGCATTTCCTTTAATTAATTTTCTTTTTTTAGGGGTATTTAGGTAAAATAACTTAAAATAGATAATTTTGAAAATGTCAACGAATCTACAGTCAGGGATATTTAGGTAAAATAACTTATATTGGATGGAATATGACGTCATTTAACGAAAAATTTGACGAAAGGGGTTTCAATGATGAAAAGTAGTAAACAATGAATATCGAGAAATTAAGCCAAAACCTAGGGGTGTCTGTGTAATTAACCCAATAGAATAATGAAAGCAAATATGCTCACAATAATACCCTTACAGAATTACGAATTTGATTGAAATGCCCTCACTGTCAAAAAGGATTTGACCGGGTGTGATATGAAATATAGCCATTGGATTTGCAATGGTCACAAACCCACCAATATTTTGCTATAAAACACAGGCAAACAACATATATTTTCCCATTAGATTCTACAACAAATTAAGCCAACCCTCCATCAAAATACCTCTCCAACATTTTGTCACCATACCCATTCCACAATACCAACCAATCCAGCAGTCATTGTAGCCAATCACTTAAGTAGTTATAGGGAAAAAAAAGTAGAAACAGAAGCATACAAATGCAATCAAACCAACAACCAAAAGATTCGATTCAAGCAAACCACAATCGAAGTTTTTTACATCATTTTCATACATACCCATTCCATCAACACACTACAAAAGCCATATAATATAGTACCTCAACATGAGTTCTTTTTCATCAGTCTCAAACAATGAAATCAATGGAAATCTCATCAAGTTCAAAAACAGAAGATGCAAATGTGGAAGGAAGGCTGCTAGGATTTCATAGTCAAATGATAATCCAACGAGACTATATTTCACATGTTAAACAAGAGATTGTTCATTCTATTCGTGGTGGCATCCTGATGATGAGGAATTCAACCCATCAATAGACTTGAACATGCTTTTAACAATGAAAGTTATAGAAAGGCAACTACACAGGGTACATAATGGACTGGAAGGAATGCAACATCTTGCTGATAGGATGGATAATCTTAAAATAGAGCAGAAGGAAGGGATAGAAGAGATGGCTTATAGGGTTCTTGCACTGGAAGCTGACAGAAGACTTTTAGGAAATTTATTGTACTAATAGTTATATCTATTGTGCTCTTTAAACTAATTGCATTCTAGATCCTATATATTGTAAACTATTGTCAGCTATGAAACGCAATGACTAATGGAAATTAAAGTTATAGGTTAACTGATTCTACCAAAAATATGATAATTAAATGAAACACTTAAGTAGCTTCAAAATAAAAAGTATTAGTGTCATTAACTCTATGCAGCTAATCAACCCAAAAGCTTGCCCACGTGGCAGCTACCATTCAAAACTACGAATTGTTTCTCTAAAATATTAAAAATAGAGCAAAATATACAAAATAAACTGCTACAACTGTCAGTCTTCATTTTGCATTCAAGACAAAGCAAACACAGGTTGAACACACCATGAATATTCCAAAAAAGTTAAGCTAGAGAAGATAGCAAACACTAACAAGTTGAGAGAGTCATAAGAAAATAAGAATTGCTTTAATAAACTGACTGACAATACTTTGAAGTCTCTTCAACATGATTCTAGCTTGGCTGACTACTAGGTGGATGTTGGCTGGACATGTTTAGTGTGACAGTTTTCATGAGTTGCTTGAGTTGCCTTTCTATTCCTTCTGATATTGCCCTACAAGAAAGATTGTATAAAAATGAATGTCAGTTAGATTATGTCCACAATTTAGGAAAGAGAAAAAAGAGAATGGGTCACACACACTACCTAGTTGATGGTCCCTTTTGGTTGACTTGTTTCTCCTTATCTTGAATGTGGACCACCAATTTCCTTTCAAACATTGAAAAAAAATTAATTAGATATTAATATGATAGCCTTAAGTGTGTGGGAGTTTGTCTTAAATGCATTACTTGTGCCCTTAAAGCCCTGGCATTGGAAGGTGCAAGTCTACATGTTCTTCTATTGTACCCATCACCATTACAGAAAGTGCAATGGAGCATGAAAGACCTCCTATGTCTAAGTACCTTCTCATGAGGCTCCTTCCTTCTCACCATCTTCGATCTACCAGACTTCCCTACCTTTTCAAGGGGGAGAATTTTGGCTAAATTACTTTCTGGCCAGCTGCTTTGGTCAGGCAGTGGATGAATCATTCCAGCATAGGTTTTCTTATAAGCCCCAGTGGTCAACAAAAGGTTTGCAAAATCTTCAGCATTCATCCTTGTGTAGCAGATGGTTGCCATTATATGTCTACATGGTATCCCAAATAATTACCATAGACCATAATCACAAAGCTTTTTATATAGATGGACAACATGAACTCTTAACCCATCCATGACTTCATACTCACTATTTCCACTAGTCACAAGTCTCAACCGCCTCCCCTTATTCATGTTTCCTATCATTTCACTTTTCACCCTTAGAGGTACCCTAGATGTCCAGATTGCAGACAACGACTTGTTTTTCTATAGTTTTCTCATCATTTTCCTTCTAATGTGGTTCATTAAGATAGTCACAGGTTTGAACCTTCACTCACCTAGCCAACTGTTGAAACTTTTAGTGAAGTTATTAGTGACATGATCAAACTTTGATGAGGTTTTAAGTGCCTACTTACACCAAGTAGAAGGTTCAATGTCCAGAAGCCATTGATATGCAGATGTGCTTTGTTCTCGAATTTTCTACAATGCTCTAAGATAATCAGTCTTGTTAGCAGCTCTGGCATTTTTCTAAAATAGATCATCTATTTTCAGGCTAGAAAATCTAGATTTGAAGTTGGCGTTGATGTGCCTAGCATAATTTCTAAAGATTGCATTTAGCCAGCGTTTTTCAAGAGCATTGATTAGATCCTTTTGCCTATCGCTCATCAAAGTGATCGGCCTACCATCATGCACTCCAATATAGTTATACAACCTCTCTATAAACCACCACTATGATTCCTCCCTTTCTAACTTACAAACATAAACAGCCAAGGGGAAAATCCCACCATTTGCATATAATCCTATTGTGCTTAGTAACATACCACTGAATGGCCCTTTCAAATGACAGCCATGTAACCCTATGAATGGCCTACACCCATTCATAAACCCCTCCTTCAATGCAGGAAAACTCATAAAAATTCTTTGAAACCTAGTTTGACTATTTTCACCCTTGGATATGGTTTTCACCACTGCAAAGCTACCAACGTTTCTTGACTAAATTATGGTAGCAAATCTAGGTAATAAAAAGTATGTCTACTCATGATTCTCCCCTAGCATATCAAATGCAAGTTTCCTAGCCCTATAAAGACAGTACTTCTCTACATGAACACTCCAATTACATGTCGCAAATGTAGAAATATCATTTCTAGTAATTCTTGGATTTTCGCTCACTAGATGTACAATTTTACCTGCCAGCCACTTTGAAATTGCAGTAGGATTCTTTCACACTTGTTGGCAGTCATGTGTGTCATTCAATGCCTTCACTTTGAAAGTCTTAATTGATTTAGACATGCATAAAGCATGAACTCTCTAAGGGCACTTCTCCGCACTGCACTTCGTAGTAACTCTATAGCCATCATTCTTAACCCACTTCAATACTATTCCTTTCCTCACACCGTAATCCCTCAATACTTGCCTAAAATGATGAACATCGTTGAACAGGTCACCAACCTTGAACTCGAATGGCTGCTCTGTGTTTGCATTGAACTTGTTCTACCTAAATTCTCTATTAAGTCTAGTTTTTGGCCCTTCTTCTTCACTAGACCCAATCATCATCGGTTGAATGGTAATCCAATATCATATCTTCAGAATCGTCATTAGACAAATTTGGATTGTCTACTTCATGGCCAACTTCATCATTGTCTTTGGCATCTGAACTACTAGAATCATCTCTTAAGTCACCTAAGTCAGCTTGCTCATTTCCACTGCCACCAGATTCTTGCTCAATCTCTACAACATTATCTTCCACAACAGAAGTTGCATCCCCTATAGGCTTTGTTGTATGTAGCATAGGTTCTGCTATAGGAATGTTGGCAGGTCCAGTAATAGAAATGTTAGCATGTTGTCTACTTCCACTTGGACCAACACTTGGAGGCAATAAAGAAATCACCATCCCAAGGCACACAACACTAAATTAAGTATCTCTCGTTAGGTTCAAGAGGCACTCCACAAGCTTTTAACTTTGCCTCCTCAAGTAACTTTTTCCTAGTCCAGAAAAAGGGATCAACACCATGTAACTCAATGCCTTTCCCCAAGATGTTAATCTCCATAATGAAGCCAAAACCATTGCAAAAATTTTGCCATGCATTAATAATGTACAATTCAAATAAATGAATGTTACTACTTAGACTATATACTAAAAAGTAATATTTAGACATGCCTCAATACTGGTTAACTCAATATACACAAGGTTCTGTTTATTCATAATTCATACATGTAACAAAAACTTAATATTCAACAAAAGAAAGAAACGATTTTTATAGCAACCTCATACGTGTTAGTAGCTACTGGGACCATACATGATTCAAACCATCAGTAAAAACATTAAGGCACCATCTACAACACATGCATCCATATTACCCACTATTAAACTAGACAGGAAAGAAAAGAAACGATTTTTAGTAAACGATCAAAAATCAAGGGCTACAAAAAACCATACATCAATGCATCCATCAATGCAAGATCATAAGATGGACATACACCTAAAAAATATCACAAGCATAAATGTTTACCATGCATCAACGCATCCACCAACATTAGAAACAATTTTTTGGCAACAACTATGCATTACAGTAGCTACTGTGACCATACATGAATCCATGCAACCATACTAACCATCACAACGGCATCAACGCAAAAAACCACTCATAATTGCGGTCATCAATATCATCATCACTAAGAGATTTGAAATGGAAAGAACCGATTTTACCTAACAATTAAGCGTTTTAGACCCAAATAACAGCATATATGGACTAATGGGTCGTTTACAGGCATCGACATTCAACCATTATTTACTGTTCACATATCCACGTTTGCACCCTAAATAGATAAAAAAAAAAAAACCCACATCGAACAAAGAAGAAGGTACCAACCTCATCCTGCCTACAGTTCGCACAATGAACAATAAGTCGTTGTCTTCAGTTCTGAAACCCGTTACCCATACACAGAGCACAGGAAGCTTGAAGGTCAATGATGGTGTATCACTGTGTGCGAATTTGATATATGGGTTTAATGGGTTAACTAGAAGACATAACTAAAGTTAAGCATATATATACATATACATACATACATACATATATATATATACATATACATACATACATACATACATACATATATATTCCTAATTTACCTTAACCAAACATGGGTTTAACACTGTAGCTTCACTATTTTTTGGGATCATTAAATGAAATTATTCTAAATCACGTTTTCAGAGTCCTTTTTTTTCATTTTAAAATTTGACTATAATTGAGTTTACGATAGTGCCCTTCATCTGTTAACAGCAACATTCGTTTTTAAACCTCAAGGCGTAATTCTTAATTTTTAAAATTTGAGGGACGATCGTAGTTTTCTTGAAATCTCAGGGGATAAATTGTCATTATCGCTTTATTTTATCATTGTACCCAAGATTTTCTCCCTAACTAAGGCTGCGTTTGGTGCACCGTATAGGATTGTATAATTATTACTGTAGCAGATAGCATTGTATGGAATTGTATAGTATAGGATTAAGTAAACTCTATACTGTGTTTGGTTTATCACTGTATTGTATAATGTATAATACTATGTTTGATAAAAGATTGTATTTAACTATATTAAATTTCTTAAAATAATAAAAATGGTTTAAAATTAATAAAATATTTAAAAATATAATAATTATAAAAATTATTTATATTAAATTAATTTTTTATTTAAATATTCAATAAATTATATATATTTATTAAAATAATTCATTTAAATTTCAATAAACTAATGATTTAATATTTATTTATTTATATATGTTTAGGTATTTATTATCAAAAACTGGAACAAAAAATAAACTTTTATAATTGAAATATTTTAATAATATAATAAAATATAATATTTTAAAATATAATAATTTTAAAAATTATTTATACTAAATTAATTTTTTAGATAATTAATTTTTTATTTAAATATTTAATAAATTATATATATTTATTTAAATAATTTATTTAAATTTTAATAAACTAATAATTTAAATATTTATTTATATATGTTTACGGTATTTATTGTCAAAAACTGGAATAAAAAATAAAGTTGTACAATTTAAATATTTTAATAATATAATATAATATTTTAAAATATAATAATTTAAAATTATTTATATTAAATTAATTTTTTAGATAATTAATTTTTATTTAAATATTTAATAAATTATATTGATTTATTTAAATAATTTATTTAAATAATCAATAAAATAATAATTTAAATATTTATTTATTTATATATGTTTATCGTATTTATTGTCAAAACTGGAACAAAAAATAAAGTTATATAATTTAAATATTTTAATAATATAATATATATTATATTATATTATATAGAATAATATTATATTATATTATATAAAACTTATGAATTAAAAATTATATCCAACAATTCCCTATATCCTTATCCTATCCGGCCTTAACCCATGGTGGGGGGCATCATTATTTTACCTCCTTTTATGCGGTCCTTATACGGATCTTATGCAACCTTTTACTATGCTATCCACCCTTCGACCGCACCAAACATGGTATAAAAAAATTTTATGCGAATAGTATTTTTTATACTATACTATACGGGCGGCCAAACGTAGCCTAAGTGATTTGATAATGAAGAAGTGGCGATGTTATCCTACATCACATGTTTCTATCTAGTTAATTACATTGCTGCCCTTGTCCTTGGAATCCTAACGAAACGGAGAAGGAAGATTGAGGGTTTCAAGATGATTTTTGAAAAACCAGGTGGGGAGTGTTATTCAATAAACAATGACGGGTCAAGTGTGATTATCCCTCGCATTTTAAGAAAAGTCCAGACTTCATCCTCTAATCGTTGAAGAAATCGAAGAGTGCATATTTATGGAATATATTGATGCATAAAACCTGTATGGGCAGATTACTGCCCAATTAATTTAAGTCTCAGAAATTAATGCTGTAGCCTGTAGTAGACATTCTTCAAATTAATTAATGTTTTATTATATTAAATTATTTAAGAAACAAAAGATTGACAACAATCAATCCTTTTGAAATGAGTCCAATAAAAAATAATATATTATTTAAATTGGTTATAGAATACCAAAAGATAGCATAAAAATTGAATAAAAAATAAGAAATTAACTTAAAGAGACAATTCATTTATTAAGAAACTGAATTATTTTAAAACATATAAAATATATATTACGCTTCTAATACTAAAATATGGAAAAGAAACTAAATAAAAGATAGAAAATTAACTAAAAGGTGATTCTTATATTAAGAAATTGATTACTTTATAATAAAATATATTTTTTATTATTTTCAATAAATTAATTAAATAATATACTAATTTTTTATTGAACCTTTTTAAAAGCATTTATTACGATGTCAATGCTCAAACTCATGTTTCTTTAATTTAGATATAACTAATTTAAATAATAGGTATGACTATTTTTTAAATAGTATTAATCCTTCATGATGTGAATAATAAATAAATTGTGTTTATATCAAATCAATCTTTATTGTGTGATAACTCAATACGATATGAATACGATTCGCAAACACAGACTAGAGAAAGGGTTTTCACAAAGGATAGACTCACGAGAGACTCGGCTAGTATTCTGTGTCCCTAATACAAAACCTTGGTATCCTTTATATAGGCAAAGTTAGGATACTATACTATGATGCTTCCTTATCTCTAAGGAATCTCCTTTACACGTTATTACATTTTTTATGTCACATCACACTATTTTACAACTCATACCTTATCACTAATATCATTACACTGGACAGCTTACAACATGACTCACACATAAAGACAATATTACATCATTACACTAGCATGTATAGCTTAGATGAACTAAAAGCCATTATAATCACTTGAATTGGTCTAGGAATTGGTCTGGACAGAAAATCTGCTAACACGTTTGATTTGATTCACCTTTGATGTAGCGAACAGTGAACTTGAATCTCGAAAGAGACTCTGACCATCTAGCGAGCTGAGGATCTGGAATCTCGCCTTCTCTTCTTCTGAGCAATCCTTCAAAATATTTGTAGTCTGTTTTAACTACAAATTCTTCAAGAGAAAGATAGAATTGAAATTTCTTGATAGCGTTGATGACTGCTAACACCTCTTTCTTGGATGAAGGATAGTGTTGTTGAGAGTCTGAGAACTGCCTGAATTTATATGCACTTTGATTCACCTTTGATGTAGCAAACAGTGAACTTGAATCTCGAAAGAGACTCTGACCATCTAGCGAGCTAGCAAAAGAAGAAAAAGAAGATTTCTTGGAAGAAAGATAAGCCAAGAAAGAATTCTGAATTTCTTCACTCTGGATAGCCTTAACTGAATCACAACTTCTAACTCAGATTTTCATAAGATATCAAAATGATAAAATTCAACCGACGGCAAGAACGAACTGAGAGAACTTTATTATTTTGAACCTTACTTTTCAACTCCTTTTGAGAGAATAAGCTCTGATACTATAAAAACAAGGAAGCTCAACCTAAGATACCATCTTACTCTTAAATAATATATTAATTTTTTATTAAACTAAATTCACAACATTTATTGTTGTCAGTCCTTTTGTTTCTTAAAACAATTTAATATAATAAATATTAGTTAATGAAGTATATCTCCTACAACATTGAATGCTCAGACTAAAATTAATCCGATGGTAGCGTGCCCATGCCCCCTAGCCGGACACTCATATTTTAAGAAAAGTTCAGACTTCATCTTCTGACCGTTGAAGTAATCAAAGGGCGCATATTTGACGAAGTATGTTGACGTGTGAAAGCCTACATAGGCAGGCTGCTACGCAATTAATTTAAGTCTAAGACATTACTGTTGTAGAGATATTCTTCAACTTAATTAATATTTTATTATATTAAATTATGTTAAGAAACAAAAGATTCACAACAATAAATCCTTTGAAATGAGTTTAATAAAAAATAATATATTATTTAAATAGGTTATAGAATACTAAAAGATAGAATAAAAATTGAATAAAAAATAAGAAATTAACTTAAGAAGACTATTCATTTATTAAGAAACGAGTTAATATCACAGACAAATCATCCTTATGTTTTGACCTCATTACACCCAGAATTATTGTTTGCAATTTTTATCATAAACTATCCCTAATTTTTGAAAAAAAAGCGTGAACCACCGTTCCATTAGAAATTCTGTTAGATTTTCGTAAATAAGCAAAAGTAATAAGGTTAAAATAGTAAAATAACCAGGGGGTTAACAAGTAAAGTGGGAGTCAACATATATAAACGAGTTAATATCACAGACCACCCCTATATTTTGACCTAATTACACTTATAGTCATCGTTTATAATTTTTGTCATTGCCAACCCCTAATTTTTGAAAAAATAATTGGAGCACCCTTCTGTTAGGGTTGGCAATGTGGCGGGGCGGGTCTGAGGCGGTGCAAAATTTTAAAGAGAAGATCCGGACCCGCCCCACATTGCCTCATCCAATTTAAATTTTATTAAATTATTTTATCTAAAATATAAATATATTTATAACTATTATTTAAAAATTATAAAAAATTTGTATTCAATCTACTTCATTAAAAAAACATATATACATCTATAAAATTTTAAAATAATATCAATATAATTTATTTTTAATCTAAAATAAAATAAATATACATATTATATATATTCTAAAATATTTCATAACAAATCTAATTATTGGACAATCACTAAAATTTAAAAAAAAGTTAATTTATATTATATAAAAAATCTTCGTATAAATTTTTATTTATATTTGCCCAGACCACCCCTACGTTTTAACCTAATTACACTCATAGCCATCGTTTACAATTTTTATCATTGCCAACCCCTAATTTTTGAAAAAATAATTATGGAGCACCCTTCTATCAGGTTGGAAATGGGACGGGGCGGGTCCAGGGCGGTGCAAAATTTTAAAGAGAAGATCCAGCCCCGCCCCGCGTTGCCCCATCCAATTTAAATTTTATTAAATTATTTTATCTAAAATATAAATATATTTATAACTATTATTTAAAAATTATAAAAAATTTATATTCAATCTACTTCATTAAAAAAACATACATACATCTATAAAATTTTAAAATAATATAAATATAATTTATTTTTAATCTAAAATAAAATAAATATACACATTATATATATTCTAAAATATTTCATAACAAATCTAATTATTGGACAATCACTAAAATTGAAAAAAAAGTTAATTTATATTAGATAAAAAAAACTTTGTATAAATTTTTATTTATATTTGCACAGACCACCCCTACGTTTTAACCTAATTACACTCATAGCCATCGTTTGCAATTTTTGTCATTGCCAACCCTTAACTTTTGAAAAAATAATTATGGAGCACCCTTCTGTTAGGTTGGCAATGGGACGGGGCGGGTCCAGGGCAGTGCAAAATTTTAAAGAGAATATCCAGCCCCGCCCCGCCTTGCCCCATCCAATTTAAATTTTATTAAATTATTTTATCTAAAATATAAATATATTTATAACTATTATTTAAAAATTATAAAAAATTTATATTCAATCTACTTCATTAAAAAAACATACATACATCTATAAAATTTTAAAATAATATAAATATAATTTATTTTTAATCTAAAATAAAATACATATACACATGATATATATCCTAAAATATTTCATAACAAATCTAATTATTGGACAATCATTAAAATTTAAAAAAAAGTTAATTTATATTAGATAAAAAAATCTTTGTATAAATTTTTATTTATATTTGCATTGTATAAGCTAAATGGTGATTGTATTTAAACTTAAAAGAACTAAAGTTAATTTATATTATATCAAAAAATCCATTACCCATAAAATTTATGTAAGCTTTCATTTTTATTAGCATTATGCAAGTTAAATGGTAATTGTATAAACTAGTTACATTATCTAAAAAAATAGTGACCACTAATTATCATTTGGTTTTATTAGTAATAATGTTACACACTTTATTAGAAATAATATTAAAAGTGTATTATTGCTTGTAAACTAGTTAATTGACAATTTTTTAAATAGTTGATAATACAATTAAATAATTTTCTAATATCATATTGATTTAATTTCAATCTACTAATAATAATATAATTGACATATATCAATTAATTAATATTAAATATATTTATAAAACATTAATAATTCAATTAATTAATTTAAAATTTGATAAATCATATATGTAATATTATAAGATTGTTCTTATTATATTTCTATTTACATATGTAGAAAATAATATATTGATTATATTAAAGGTATACATTTTAGAAATGAACTTGTTAATATTGCAATAATTTAATTAGTACTTAATATTTTATATCAAGATTGTATATACTATACAAATTTAATTACTATAAAATATAAATATTTTATGTTGTCATTATAACATGACTAAATTGATATTAATATACTAAAATATGTTAATTATTAATTAAAATGTTACTTTTATCAAAGTATTTGTCCTGTTCGTAAAATTATTAAGAATTCACATATATGAAAAATTTAACAAATATAATGTAAAAAATTATTTTACAGTCCCAAAAATTTAAAATTTTATAAATACAACCCTATATTTTGCGAGACGGGACGGGGTGGGGCGGGGCAACGGGTTGGACCCGGACCTAGACCCGCCCTAAACTAGTTTTGAGGCGGGTCCATTTTTGCGGGCCACACCGGGGTCTCGGACTCGGTGGGTCAAATTACCATCCCTACTTTCTATTAGTTTGACCATTAGATGGCGTCATATTTTTGTCCAAAACTATTACAGTTTATATAAACACATATAAAGTGAAAATAAATATCACTTTATATAAACACATATAAAGTGCTAAAAAAAAGTTTTTCACTACCACGTAGCAGACAACTCGCCACTATTACGTGTTTCTGGGATTTTCAAAATAAAAGTCGTTTTCCAAGATTTTCAATTTGGATTTCTTCTACATTATGTGTCTTCTACATTATGATCAGAACAAAACATAAGGGTGGTCTGTGAGATTAACGCTTAGAAAAATTCTTTTAAAGGATATTTTGATAATTACAATAGTTTTGGACGAAAATCTGACGTCATCTAACGGTCAATCTAACACAAGAGTGGTCCATGATTTTTTTTTTTTTAAGTTAGAGGTAGCTTATAACAAAAATTATAAACGATGACTCTATATATAATTATGTTAAAATATAGTGGTAATACGTGATATTAACCCATTAAGAACTGAATTATTTTATAATATATAAAATATATATTACACCTCTAACACTAAATATGGAATACAAAGTAAATAAAAGTTAGAAAAATTAACTTAAAAGATGATTCTTATATTAAGAAATTGATCATTTTAAGAATAAAATGTATGTTCCTCTAACACTAAATATGGAATAGAAAGTAAATAAAAGTTAGAAAAATTAATTTAAAAGATGATTCTTATTAAGAAATTGATCATTTTAAGAATAAGTATATATTTTATTATTTTCAATAAATTAATTAAATAATATATATATATATATTTTTGTTTTTGTTAAACTCATGTTTCTTATAATATTATCTCTTTTTGATTTACATATAACCAATCTAAACAATATATTAGTTTTTTGTTGAACTCATTTCAAAGCACTTATTGTTGCCAGTCCTTTTGTTTCTTAAAATAATTTAATATAATAAAATATTTGTTAACTTGAAGAATGTCTCCTGCGTCATTGAACGCTGAGACATAAATTAATTGGGTAGCAGCGTGCCCATGCAAGCTTTTACGTGTCAAAACATTTCGTTAAATATGGGCCGTTCGGTTACCTCAACTGTCAAAAGAAAAAGTTCGGACTTTTTTTTTGAAATATGGATAGAAAAAAGAGATACACACACGCAGAGAAAGAGACAGAAAAAAATAGTTTTTTTTATATAAATTTTTATTCATTAATTTATAAAATTTAATGATTGATATAAGTTAATAATATTAAATATAATTTATTAATTTTTAATCTTAATTATTAAATTTTATAAAATTAATAATTAAAAATTTATATCAATAAATGGAGTAATTTTACGGTACAATTACTGCACTGTAGTAGACAGACAACCCAGATCTCATCATATAAGTGTCTCACACTAATGTGACGTCTACATAGCACCTTCTCGTTGTATTCACTGCAGTGGAGCAGATGTACCACAGATTTACTCTAATAAATGATACCTAAATTTTATATTAAGTGATTATATATATATATATATATTAAAAAAAGCAAAGATAGTTGTTAATATACAAATTCAACGACAACACTGATGCTCCACGATTCACTCCGGTGCCTGTTGGAGGCCTAGGCAAGTGAGGCAATACCTACGACCTCACTGTAGAACAAGGCCCCACTTTTTAAGGCCACTTATACTGATAGGTATAATTATTGTTTAATTAAAAGTTTATTAAGTTTTATTTCTGAATTTTGTAACTTATAAACAATTTTATTGTTTTAAATAACTCATATTTCTAAATTTTTTTAATATTAAACTTTATTAAAAAGTGAATAGTACTTATTAAGAATAAAAATTCTGTAAAACTATCTTCTATCATCTTTCTAAACCATTAAATACTGATAAAATATAACAATTAATACAATTTTATTCTCAATGAATAAAAATTAAAGCTAATATCTTACATCGTTAATTCATCTTAAATTCTATCTTAAGATAACCATAAATTCTTTAAGTTCTTGATATGCATTTGGGATTACATATATAGTTGATCTTGTCTCAGTTTTTCTATCAAATTCCAAGTTTCTTCTATTATAATTTTAATTTTTCTCTTGCATTGAACATATTGGTATCATAGTCGTCATCTTTATATTATTATTTGTTTTTATACATAATTTATTATGCATTTTAAAAAATAAGTCGAGTTAATTTTATTTAATATATTATCTAATATAAATAATATAAATTATTTATGAATCAAAAGAGGCCTAAGACAACATTAAATTAGGCCTGAAATGAGGTTGAGCCGGCACTGATTCGCCCTTCCAGGATCCACGAGAGACAGCGTAATCGTGGTCACGGATATCAAAGAGGTGAATCTTTCAGCTTGGCATGTTGGTGCTGCTAACCCGGCGAAGTTTAGAAGTCAATCCAGGTAGATATTATTAGATACATACAGAAACAATTGCACGTGTAACCCCATTTTAGCTGAATAAATCATTGTAAGGAGAAAAATATTTAAGACAAATGCACATATATGCCTGTCAAAATTCTTAATTAGGCAAATTTGACTAAGTCATTTTCCTATCCGAGCTCATTGGGAGAGATGGATGAAGCAATACAATGATTACACAGGAAGCTAATCTGTTTTCTCCTGAGCAACCAGAAACATTTTGGTTCTTCCAGGGGGAGCGCAAAGGTTGTTGATCGCTCAGCCGATCCCAATTCTCCGATTTTCGAACAACTTGAATTGGATCATGAAATAAATCGGATCAGCACTTGCCCGGTAGTGAAGTACTGGGTGGGAGTTTATCTGTTCGATCAAAGAATTTGATGTTTGTAAAATCCTAGGGTGGTGGTTGGATTGAAGTTTTAAAAGGAGAGAGATGGGCTGCTTTTCATGTTGCATTTCAGACGAAAAAGCTTCCACAACAAAATCCACAAAGAAGAGCGTCCGTGACCCTAAATTTGCCAACTCATTCGCTAACATCTCCTTTAAAACTGGTAAAGCCTGCCTTTGGAATTTTAGATAAATATCATGTTCTTTTTTCCAATAATTTTTATCTCAAATTCATGCTATTTTATCTCAAACGTAGTATTAATCTGTCCTCTTTTATTATATTTGAAGTTGTGATTCAAGGTTCTATATTTTTTTTATTATCTTGATAGTTTCTTTTCACTTGTTAATCTTAGGTGTGCTTTGAAACCAGGAGAAACAATTAGCAGGAACAAAGTTGGAGAATAAGAAAATTAAAAAAAAAAAAAAAGAATTCCTACCTGGACTATAAAATCCAACCCATAATAATAATAATAATAATAATAATAATAGCCTTATTAACCCTTCAAACGAGAGCTTTCTCATGTCTTTCTAATGGGCTCAGCCACATTCAGAATAAATAGTTTGTAAAGATGTTGATGAAATTTTCCAATCTTTCATAACTCTGGGAAGCCATGACCTGACCAATCACCCCACCTGGTCTCAAATAATTTTGGCTTGCGGAGGTCCCTTAATGTCTCGAAAATTTGATGATACTTGGTATGTGCAGATAGCAGCAGGCACAGATACATTAATGAAGAAATAAGCAAAATCGGAAAAGGGAAAGGGAATATTTCTGCTAAGATCTTCAGCTACCGCGAGCTATGTACGGCAACCACAAACTTCAACCCTGAAAATCTGCTGGGCGAAGGAGGTTTTGGAAGGGTTTACAAGGGAAGGCTTGAAAATACAAATCAAGTACTATTTCAATCCCTTTGATTTTGACCTTTTATATATTTTTTTTATTTGTATTTCTTGCGGGGAATTAGTAATTTTCATGTATTGTTTATTCGTGGCACTCAGGTTGTTGCTGTTAAGCAACTTGACAGGAATGGATTTCAAGGAAACAGAGAATTTCTTGTAGAGGTTTTGATGTTAAGCCTTCTTCACCATCCTAACCTCGTCAATCTGGTTGGATATTGTGCTGACGGCGATCAAAGAATTTTAGTCTATGAGTACATGGCTCGTGGCTCCCTGGAGGATCACCTTCTTGGTATGTTTTTATCAACTATGAAACCAAATAATCCATTCTTTTAAAAGGACTTGGAATGATTGGTGAAACTTTGCTACACAGATTTGGCTCCGAACAGAAAACCATTGGATTGGAATACCAGGATGAAAATTGCTGAAGGTGCAGCAAGAGGACTTGAATACTTGCATGAAACAGCGAATCCCCCAGTAATATACCGTGATTTTAAAGCATCAAATGTATTATTGGATAAGGACTTCAATCCAAAACTCTCTGATTTTGGCCTTGCAAAGCTTGGTCCAACTGGGGACAAGACTCATGTCTCTACTAGAGTGATGGGCACATACGGATACTGTGCCCCAGAATATGCACTAACAGGTCAATTAACAAGCAAATCCGATGTTTACAGCTTTGGAGTTGTATTTTTAGAGTTAATCACGGGAAGAAGAGTCATCGACAGTTCAAGACCAACAGAAGAGCAGAATTTAGTAACTTGGGTATGTCCAAAATTCCTAAAAATCATATGCTTTAATCACAAAATTATATATTTGATTCATATGTAGCCTCTTTTGATACTTTTGTACGATATCGACTTTATTTGCAGGCCACACCACTATTCAAAGACAGAAAGAAGTTCACTTTAATGGCTGATCCACTGCTAGACGGGAACTACCCCATAAAGGGTCTATACCAAGCACTTGCAGTGGCAGCCATGTGTCTTCAAGAAGAAGCCGCGACGCGGCCAATGATGAGTGATGTTGTAACAGCTCTAGAGTATTTAGCTAACAAAAGGGGTGATGGGGGTATGGAAGACAGTAATCATTCGGGTACTCCTGATGAAAGACTTAGTGTTGAATACGCAGAAAACAATAGGCTTAAAGATGGTGTTTATGGATAGCAAAAAGGAAAAAAAAAAAAAAAACTCTTTATTGAGCTTATTGTTAACCTGTACTGCATGGAGTTTTTTCTCATGTTGCAGGCCAGGTTTTATCTTTGTAAAACCCCAATGCCATTACACAAAACAAATATTTGTAGTTACTTTCAGGTTTCACTTTGGTTGGATTTTCTTTTGGTTTTAAATATTAATGGAGAAGGTAAACATAGATTTCTCTTATGAAAAAGATAATAGAATATTAATTCACTGAATTGACGACCCACCATACAACATTAATTTATAATCAATATATGATTCTTAACTTTAAAGTTAAGCAGATCTGTTATAAAATGTTTGGAAAATAAAAGATGTCCATCTTGAGCTTTCACCAAGTGGCATTTTCCTCCAAATGTACTCAAACTATGATTTTTTTTTTTTTTTTTTACTTTGCCATTTGATTTAGCTTTAGTAATATATATGCATTAGTGGTAAAATTAAAAAGGGTTAATTATATCTTATATGAGCTCCAAAGTAAAGGAGTTATAGAACGTCGAAGGTCATATATTGTTATTTACCCTAGAATATTTGAAAATAAAAATAAAATTAAAAAGTTTTGAGAAGCTTTTCAACAATCTGAAATTAAAAGAAACAATCAAATCTGGGAGGTTGTGTTAAAAAAATTGCAAGTGTAATACTTTTTTTTTCTTTTGTTGTCTCCACAACCCAGTGGCCTATTGGCTTATAAGAGTCCTTACAGACCACACCGTTGGCTCATAAAGGCCCTTATCAACTAGATTATCGACACGTTTGTTGGACCCATTGTTAAGCAAAAAAAATAAGAATTTGACTATTTTTTAACTCACCATCTTGAATTTGTTTATCTTTGCATTTAATCTGTAAGTTCTGGAAGTCTACAGTTATAAGTAATATAACTATAGACTGTAATGTAAATCGACACAGGAAAATTTTACGTGGTTCAGTTATAAAACCTACATTCACGGACAGCTTTAGAGTTGTAATTGACTAAGTTCTTGTTTGTACAATCTTTAGGATCGTTTATAGTGCTGACTCACTCTCACACACTGACCTAATCTTTGTAAAACAAAATCTCGCTAGGATCTTAAATTCTAGTGACACTGCTCACTCTCTGTCATTGATAACTTAACATAACACTGTTAAGTAAATCATAACCATGACGTCTAACACTAAATTATATAAACATTTAACTCACAAGTTCTCTCAAGTGTATACTAACTCAGACAGACCTAACCAAAAGTCACGCACGATTACAATCTTTCATACATGAATAAAACACTCATAAAATCAAATCAATGAAGCATTCCGATTTTCGTTGAAGCTCTCCTTTCAATTGCTGGAATGACGTGACATAAACTCACCCAACTAACCTATCGTTTTATATATATTGGTATGGCTGATTGAGATCTCCTTAAAATCCTGTAAAAATCCTAATCAAACTCTTATTGGGATAAAGACAAATATAATAGGAAGTGATATAAATAACTCCGAAAAGAATTAGGACACAAATAAATATTCTCCTATTTTCACTAGGATACATTAAATAATGTCCTAATCTAAGAGGATTTTTATTATGATATTCTTGTTTTATCACAAGTTGGCCAAAAAATCATCATGTGCACGGCACATGCAAGTGTAGTACTCGTTGGCACTAACAATCTCCCCCTTTTTTAGCAACTTGTGATGAAAGCACCACACTGTTTCTGATCAAAGAAAATCACACAGATATAAGTCAGACATAACTATAAACAATCATGATCTATTAAACAGAAATATCATGCTTAAAGAAATAACAATAGTATGCAGTTATAAAGCACATAATAGAACAAGGTCTGAATGTGTTTATCTTACAAAACACCACAAAGTGTAGTTGCCAAACATGTCAAACAACACTTCAACCAAATCATGATCAGAGCAAATAACAAAAACATGCACCAAATGAAATAGGTAGAGAATAACATAGAGCACAGTAAAAAAATAAGTTAAAAACACAGAGTAGAAAATAGTTCGAATGCACACAAAGCATAAAAAGTCCTTACTCCCCCTTACTTCTTACATACTACCCTTGAGAAGAAGAAGCAACAAAATATCAAACAGAATTAGAATTAAGAGTATCAAATCAAAATAGAAAACTGAAAAGAAACAAAACAAAGTTATATCAGATCAGAAACTCCTTCTCCCCCTTGATTTCAAGATAAGTTGTCAAAACTAACATAGTCTTGGAGACTTACGAACAAGTAGGGAAGAAGAACTACCAGAGCGCTTCTTGAACCTCCCAGCCTTCATTTTGTATCATTTGCCAGTAGTAGTGCGTGTAGGCTGCTCAGTGGGCATAGGAGTGGACTGCGCTTCAATTGTCTCAGAGGAAGTGGCAGTGACTTCAGCCACAATCTTGAGAATCTCCTTATCAAGCCGTTCAACACTAGTTTCTGTTGTCTGTAACTCAATAGCAGGATGTTGTGAGGGTACCAGTGACTCTACTGCAAGTGTAGATGGTAGTGGAGTGGCTGGTGCAGTTGTGTCTGTTGCAGGAGGGAGTTTCAGAGTGTGTTCTGCATGTGGTGTAGTTATGGTTTCAGGTAGCGGTGACTATGTTGATGGTGGAGAGTCATGATGTTCAATTTCAGGGACTGGAAAAACATGAGGTTCTGCCTCAGCAATTGGTGAAGACAATGTTATCTCGGGTTCTGCTTGTTTTGGTTCATTTGACAAGGATTCATCTCTTAGTGCTGGAGCTGTTGATTCAATTTTCTTCTTTCTCTTGTCAGATGGTTTCTTCACCATTTTAACCTTCTTCTTTCCCTTCAATTCAGTTCCTTTTACTGTCGTCTTGAATTTCTTTTTCTTTTTCTTCTTTTCTACTGTTATGTTTGTTTTAATAGCAGTTTGTTTAGCTTGATATTCTGTAGGTATTGGCTCAGCTGCTTTAGGCAGTGGTGCATCAATCTCTAGCATGTGCTCAACAAACTTCTTAGGAACCACATTGTCAGTTTCCA
Organism: Boswellia sacra; assembly: GCA_013180625.2. Taxonomy (NCBI): domain Eukaryota; kingdom Viridiplantae; phylum Streptophyta; class Magnoliopsida; order Sapindales; family Burseraceae; genus Boswellia; species Boswellia sacra. The sequence goes on from SNVD02000503.1 coordinate 132,535, forward strand.
TGGGCTGTGGTTCTTCTACAACACCATATTGTCCTGCAAGCTTAGCCTCTAAAACAAATTGTTTTGCTTTGATGTCTTTAAGACCCTGCATAATAGCAATCAAGACAGGATATATCAAAGCAAGTTGTTCTTCTACATTACTCATAGGATTTTTTAGGACTCTCCTGGGTTTTGGTTCTAGTGCAGTGATAAGTGTCTATTTATATATCATTTTCATATCAATTCGTCCATGTTTCTTTGCTATATTCCTTGGTATTTTTATGTTTTTGTGTGGTTTTGATGTTTGTAGGAGTTTTGGAGCAACTTACACAAAAATGGAGTAAAACCCTTCATTTTCACCTCTGCTAGTCAACCATCTTCTCGGATTTAATTGTATTGATATACAATGAACCCGATGACATATCATATACCGTTGAAAAGCTCTCGAAGTCTACTTTTTGGAGAAATTTACGGTTTATGAATCCATTCAGTGTACCGAAAGTTGTAATCAAAACAGTGTGAGAAGTGTAGAAATGTAATTCCACACATCACTGTAGCATGTATAATACGGGACACTGTAGCACGTTACTGTAGCAGAGTATTTAAACACATTTTAGGGTTTTATTTTCATAACTTGAAGAGGGGAAAACGTGGGAGGAGGCTGCATTTCTGGATTTCTCTCATCCCTTGGAGTTCTTGAAGGAGAAAGAAGATTTTGAAAGAGGAGGAACTACAATTCCAAGAAGATTCATCTACAAAGAAGATTTTCAAAGAATTTGCTAAGTTCTTTCTTTCCTTTTCAATTCTGGAATTTCTCTGTATTGTATTTGTTATTCTGATTGAATATGTGTAACTAAATCTGAATTGGTTGAGGGTGATTTCAAAGCCCTTGATATGGATTTTGTGAGTTGATTGTGCAAGAAATTGTTATCCAATTCTCTAATTGAGTTGCTTGTATTTTCCCATATATAATGCTTATGATTGTTTACTGATTGTATTTGGAATGGCCAACTGAATATAATCTGTTGTTGTCTATTGCTAGATTAGAAATCTTGATCCGTAATTGTCATGAATTTCCAATCATTAGTAGCAAAATTGTGATCAGAGATTGCAATTGGAAAATACAACCTAGGTTAAATAATCCGAACTTGTGTGATTATTGCTTAGATCAACCTATCTTTCTCATCGTAATGCTTCAATTGAATTAAACTTAGAGAGCTTGTTCTAGGTTGTTTAATGGATAGAGATTAAATAAAGAGCTTGTTTTATTTAACAACAAAGTAAGGAAAGATTGGGATAACAGAGCTTGTTGTTATCTACGGTTGATAACTTCAATGCTGTAATTGGATTACAATTCTATGTTAATTCACAAATTCATATCTTGTGGCAGAGAATGAACTCTTAACCAAGTGTCTCTCATTGATTTTTCACTCCATTTTACTTTGTGTTGTGTTATTGTGCATTTACATTAATATTTCATTTAGTTAATCCATCAACAAAACCCCCCATTTATTCTGTTGTTGCTTTTGAATAACAAATTCAATTAGAATCAATCCTCGTGGGAACGATATCTACTTATCACTTTATTACTTGTGCGACTAGTATACTTGCTAGTTTCGAACGCATCAAGTTTTTGGCGCCGTTGCCGGGGATTGATTTTCTAATCGATTTGTTATTTTGTTTTCATTGTTGATTCGTATTTTTTTTTTTTTCTTCTCTGATTGTTTGTGTTTAGGAGACATGGCAGTAAACTTTCAACAATTCAGTAGACGATTTGAGCCACAATTACATTGGAGTGTAAATGAGGTAAGCACTCAGAACATTGAACAACTTTCTGAGCTAGCTTCTCTTGTGGAAAACATGGCTGTAGGAGATATGCAGAAATCTTATGCATGTGGGATATATTCTACCGTGGAGCATCCAATCGACATGTATCCAACTTTACAAGAAGAATATATGGAACGGGCCAATGCCATGAGTGGATTTCCAGGACAACCAAGGCAATGGTATGATCCCTTCTGTAATGCTTACAATGCCGGATGGGGAGATCACCCTAATTTTAATTACTGGAATCATCAACCAATCGCCCCAAATGCCATACGAAATCGGACACAAGGTTTTAATCAACCTAGAGTGCAGCAACCATTTCAAATGCAACCACCACCAATGCCACATCCAGCACCGCAACCAGCTTTGCAAAACTCAGGTATGTCTCTCGAAGATATTGTTAATGCACTTGCCACTAACACAATGCAATTCCAGCAGGAAACTGGGGCAAGTAA